>CAAKHC010001505.1:1583-17669 GCA_901007825.1 Macroramphosus scolopax
TTACTTCCTCTTCTCAAGTAGTTCTTGTTTTCCTTTACAGCTTAGATGCATCTTGCTTGTCAGGCTAGTTGTCTATTACCTACTGCTATCTGCATATAAATGTTATTTTTGAGGTTGATTTTTGGGATGTTTGACTCACCTTGCTGGGTTTGTCTGTCTGGGGATCAAACACACGGTCACATAACCTCAAGCCAGTCTCCTGTCGGATCTGCTGGAGGTACGCCCTCATTGTCTCTGGAGAAGGTTGCAGAACCAGCATCATCATCATAGCCTCAGCATTAACAATTAATAGATGTGTGACAGATAAACCAAAAACATGTCTCAGTAAGACCGAGCATCACTGTAGCTTTTATTTCCGTTTTTTCTATTTCTTATAGTAACAAATTGTATAAACCGTTAATTATGTTGCCAATTCTTACCTTCCTCCTGCTTATTTGCAGGTTTAACATACATGGCGTTGAGAGGGAAGCCAGGTTCTCCGGGAATAGGAAAGTTTGTGATGCCAAGAGTGTACATTTCTTTCTCTCCCTGGCTCCTGGAACTGCACTGTAAAGAGCAACACAAACACACTTAGTGGGGTCATCAAATGAAGTTAAAATCACCTACTTTACAAGAACCCATTTATAAAGACGTAAATAGCTCACTTCCCCTTCCTGTAAGTCAAGAGAAGAACTACTTATTCCATCGCCTAATTACTACCCTAAACCCAACTGATCTTGAGACTTCCTTCCTCAAGACAAGTGTTATTTGTTGTTACACATACAAGGCTTTGCACGAAACCAGTGTGAGATGCAGACGTCCACCTATGTAAACACTGCAGTAACAAATATCCAGTTTACCTTCTGTAGCCTCTTCAGGCATTCAGAAATATAGAGTGTGACATAGATCAGCGTCCTGTCTGCCTCATTCTGAAAGAAAACAGAAACAGTTACACATTACTTATTGAAAAACGTACATTTTATCACATGCATATACGATCAGTACACTTCCAGACATTTTTAAACAGCATACTTTAAATCCTGGGCAACTATGCATTGCTGTGGGGAATGAGAGAAAGCAAGCTGGGGCATGTGCACACCTGCTTTCAGACACACACCCATGCACACAGATCAGCGGAGAAAGCAAATACCTTAGAAACACACCAACACTGTACATGTGCCTCACTCAAATATCTTAACAGTTAATGTTTCCAGTCCAATTATTGTTAATCATGGCTAAGGCCAGTCACTACGATAAGTGGAACATGAACAATAATCATTTCAGAAATGCTAAACTTGCGAGCTGCACCATTTGCAAATGAGCAGCTTTACAGTGAAAATCACTGAAACGCGTCTCTTTTCAATAAAACAGATTATTTACAGCCCCAAAGACTTTCAAAGACGTTTGAAATGGGACCGCAGATGAGGGTTGAGCACTGTATGTTTTATGCACAAAGAGCTCATTTTCTCTGAAAATTCTTTCCCCCTCAAATGTGGGATCATTTAAAGCTGCAAGTCAAATTCCTTACCTTGATTTCATAGTTCTTAAAGAAAACATTGGCCTTGAAGTAGTAGATAGCCTCATCGATGATGTCTGAGTCTATGCCTGAAATGAAAAAAAAAGAGATAAAGACACACTCAAGGCTTTCATATTTATATACATGAATAAAAACGATTTTCAACTAATTTGAAATACAAAATCTATTTATTCATCACGTCCAAACCCATCGACGATACGAATCGGTGCCTTATGAACGAGACATTCGTGTAAAAGTTGCACTTTTCAGGCCATATATGGAAGGGAAGCTGATACATGAATCAGGAAACGAGTTACGTGACATAAACCATTGTCATGCAAAAAAAAAAAGGATTTACACAAATTACTAACAAATGCCAACACAACATAACGTACAAATATTTATGTTGTAGAATAGTCCGCTCCACTTTGCGGTCATCAAAATAATTCTGCAGCCTTACCGTCTCCTCTGGCCGGTCCTTTAAACTGAGTTTTGAGGGGGAGTAAAGCCATGTTCCCCACCATTCTGGTATCGGGGACCATCAAGCTCGAGTGATACGCCTGACAGATGGATAATAACAGTTGTTGACAAATTTTAACCAACATCAGGTAAGTTAGCTCAGTGCCATCTCTGAGGTACCGTCAAAACTGTTGGAGCAGCCATGTTACACTATCAAAGTGCCATATAATTAGCTTATACATAACAAACAATAAGCATTAATAGCCGAGTTTCACTGGTGAATTAAGACATTTCCGTAATCTTTAAATTGAGGGCAAATGCTAACACTGCTAGCCTACTATGCTAACGATACCCGTCATCATTGCCAACATTACCTCGGAGGCCACTGTGCCATCCGTTTGATTATCTTTGCATGTTTTGAGCTAAACATCACAGGTGAAAGCAAATGCTCGTTAATGATAATGTAAGAGTCACTCACCGGCATGTTGAGTGATAAAATCAATCCAACTGCTCAGCGACAGAAAAATATTAGCCCCACTGGATGCTACTTCCGCTTGTCCCACCCTTCAGCTTTGCAGGAAGTGGCCACATGCCGAACTGTGTTACGGTCAGACGGGGGCGCTAATACGCCAGTGCTCTTTACACAAGAAGGCAAGCAGAACACTTTCTGTAATATTTTATTAAAAAATAAAAATATAGCATTGATAACTGTATTCAACATTTTTTTAACATAAACAATGTCGTAAAATAACAAAAGGTGAATGGGTCGAAACCACAAATTTCCTGAGTCATCAAACAGCATACAGAAACATCAGACACACATGACAAGATATTCATTATCTTCTAAGTCAGTCTCCTTATGTCTCTTTGTCAGTGTCATTGATGTCACACATCAGTGTCCACCTGGACATTGTATACTGTATCATGGCTCTTTATTAGTCTCAAACGTTTTCTTTTCTTAAGTTTGAGAAGTGTCTTTATAGTTGAATTCTTGGAATCACATTCATCAGCTGCCCGCTTTGTCTTGAAAAATCTCATCATAATTTAGGTCTGAAGGCTCTTCATCATCCTCCTGCAGGAAAGGTGTGTAAGTTAGTTTATTAAATTACAATACTGTTTTAATATTAAGTTGTTTTTGGTTTTATTTGTTTCATCACCTTTGGCTCCTTGAATTCCAGGTCCTCTCCATACTGTATAGAGATGTCAATGTTTTGCAGTACGATGTTAATACCTTCCTCGTCAGTTCGATCAAAAGGTAGGAATTTCACCATACTGTAATCATCAATCTGGACACACAAACAACAAAATTGTCTCATTACATAAGTTAAAATTCAGAGCCAAAACCAGATGCCTATCAAATCAAGGACTACACTTACAAGACCACATATAGCTTGAGTCAGCTTTTTGAACTTTGTGCTTCTGATGGTGTCCGAGCTGTCCTCCATCATCGAGTACATGTCTGGGTCCAGGTACCTTGTGAAAACAAAAAGCTGCATTCACAGGAAGAAACTCTTTCCCTTGAAAAAAAAACACTAACCAGTTTGTCCCTATAACACTGTATATTATAATTACTAACACAGTGTAACATGGTAGCACAATTGAGAAGGTAAACAAAACTGCACTCGTGAAATTTACTTTTCAATTTCTTTCTTGGCTTTGGGACTAAGCAGGTCCATTTTTGTCATGACGTTAACTTGAGGAATCTCTAATGACACCATTGCGCTCAGGGCAGCCATGACTCCTGAGATGAACTGCAGTCAGAGAAAAAGGGAAAGATATGAGATTTCAGGCTTGATTGAGGCTTCATTATTATACTGAATAAAACATATATACACAAGTTATAGTTACGGTTGAAAATATATCAACTGAAACACAGACACTTTCACCAAAAATACCAGCAACATTCATTGAGAGACAGAGGGGGTTAGTGTCCTTTGAATATTGTGTGTAACCACCGTTTGAGTAGCTAGCTTTAGGCTAACACACGCATACAGGAGACAAGTATTGCACTTCTATTTTCGTTCAATATACATTACACTTAACTATCCAGGAGGTGTGTTTAGAAATAGCCAGTTTGATACTGTGACAGATCTGATACTGTAGATACTGGAAAAACTATTACCTTAAATGATTCCACCATGAACTGAGAATCAACCAGGAAGACCCCACACACCCGAAATTCCCACTGTTGGAGTTGCTCAACCAGCTGCCTCATCACAGGGAGATGTGTGTACAATTCAATCTGACCTGCAAAAGGAAAACAACAGTCAAAACTGTGATTTAGTGATAGAGTGGGTCCTCCACATATTGCAACTTCGAGTTGGAAGACGCTGACCCCCAAACTGCTCTCGATAGGCAGGCATGCATTTTGCACTGCCGCTCTGTCCCCATCAGTGTGTTTGTGTGTGAAAGGATGAATGAGAGGTCGATTGTACAGCGATTTGTCAAGCCTCCACCAGAACTTTTACCTGGGCAGTCAAACAATATGTAATCATCCTCTACATGACCCAAGCTTTCCTCCAGCCAGTCAAAATTGTTGACGAAGTACTCCATACAGAAAACAAGGCCTCCGTTAGGGCCAAATCTAAGCGAGTCATCCTCCATCACGTCATCTACTTGGATGAGCTCACGGATGTCTGAGAACACAGATACGACAAAATCGTCAAGTAAGTTGTGTAAATAAAACAACACTGGGAATATAAATGACAAATAGTGTTGACATATGATACAGACCACATCTTTTAACATTTCATCCCTCTGCCCTCCAGCCCCAGAAACATGCATCGAAGGGCTTTCTTTGTCAACACATTACAAAGAATATCATTAAGTAAATAAATACACCCAACTCGTTTGTGTATTGATACAAATATAACATGAATCCATGAGGTTAGTTTGGATTTTGCTTTAACCTACTTATGTGTTTACATTACACATTCAACACAGATTTCAGATCCACAATAAGATGTAATTGCACTTTGTCGTCATCATGCTGCACTCACCTGCCATGACAGGATAGTCAAAGTGCTCAGCTGCTGGGTCCAGGTTTACCACCTGAACTGAACGGTTTAAGGCCCCTGTATGCTGCGCCATAGTGGAGCAGTAAGTACTCTGAAATGGAAAATAAAAGCCCAAACCATAAAGAAATGAACGACAGATGTAACCTAACTTGGAAATCTGACTACTTCAGGCAAGACAACCACATGCTTTAGCCTAACTATACGTTAGCAATTTAGCCGACTAGCATAACATGTCACTTGAGCACGTTGAACGGAACTGATAACTCACCTTACCGCTACCCGCAGGGCCCATCACTAGCTGTGCATAACGAGGCATTTTAACTCAATTTCAAGTGATGATGTAAAGTTATGTCCCTATATGCACTAGCTGTGGCTAGCTTTGTGTTATTTACTGATGCCTAATACTTCTTCGTGTTATCTTTAACGATATTCGATGTCTACCCCCTGTAAGGGTTCTACTGCCATCTACTGGTAAGGGCGGGAGCTAACATTGCTATTCATGGTAGAGTTTTGGGCGGCAATGCACCATAATTGTGTTGTTCTACTACCATAGAATAAGGAGAAACTTGCGGTAGTGTGGTGAGCTGACGTTTCACTCGTGGGAGTGAATGTGGCTGAGAAAACAAGACAAGACAAGGCATCGGGAATAGTGTTGCAGTTATTGAGCTAAAGTGAGGCCATTATTCACACCCGGACACCCTGCTATGTGGTAAGTATAGGTGGATTGTGCTCTAGTCTCACGTGTTGACTCTTTGGCTGCTTGTAGCAGCAAAAACACGTCCCTGTCAAACAAGCCAAAGGGGTGTTTAAGGGTGTAACGTTTTGCTATTTTGCGAGCAACACTGATGGGCTTTGGTAATTTAAGAGTTGGATGACTAACGCCAACTGTCGTTTGTCGGCGTTTTATAATAACTACAGCTACTGTCCACCGGATGAGTAGTTACAACGTTGTCTAACAACGTCAGCCATAATTACAGGTCGGCATTAGCGAGTCAAGGCGCATATAACCAGACATGACTATGTGTGAATGGTCAATGCTAACTTTACCCTAAGCTAACGCTAAACTTAGCTACAGTAACGTTTGCAGTTGTGAGCTAAACGTTATGGCAGACACTGTTAGTCAATATGCACCAACAAATGAATACATTAAACAGAATTGATGAATCCATGGATAGTTTGAGATCTTAGTGTTTTTCGGTGGTTGAGAATTCTTGTGAAAAGGACTTAAGTGAATTGTCTAGCACCTGTTATTGGTAGCTAGCTTATGGGCTTACTTTAGCGTTAGATATTGAAAGCTTTAAGCCTCGCTGATTGTTGTAACGCTACTTAAGGTAGACAAGTCTGAAATGAATAACTGTGTCATTTTCCTCTATTTGTCAGATGGATTGCAGATGATAATCACATTGTTAAATTTTAATTCTCTCATTATGCAATGACTTGTAAAACTGATGTCTGACATCTATCTGCTTTTTCTCTAGTGTTGTAGGCAATGAGTTGGGGTGATGGAGGACGGTGGTTGTGGGGACTTGGACTACCTCATCCAAGATGAGGACACCCTTATTGAGGGTGTCAGCAATCAGGTCTTATTTGTTGTGGTGCTCACTGTTGCCTTCCTAACAGGCATCCTCCTTCTGCTCTTCAGGTAAGCAGCAAAGCTATGGTCCTATTTCACAAGAGCCCAAACTGCTGGGAGCACACAGACAACATCTCTATACATTTAGCTATAAACTGATCTGTATTGTGTGCTCATTTATCCCATGCTTTGCCAATAAGCAGGTTGCCTTTTTGATCTCTGATAGAGATGTCATAACATGTATAGTAAAATAAATAACAGAGCTTTTTTTTTTTATCAACATATAGCGTCAAGTTGCCAAATAGCCTAAAACTACTCTCAGCTTTCTGTATTGGCTCTTAAAAATCATCCTATAAGTGATAAACTTAAATATGTAAAATGTGATATCAATTTTGTTTGCATCGCTGAAAGTCCCAGGGCCCTTTGTTTTGTGCTGTTACAAATATCTGCTGTGTTGTGATGCCAATCGTCTCCCCTTTGACCTTCCAGAAACGAGCAGCAGAATATTCATCCTGAGAATCAGGAGCACGTTCGAGCCGTCCGACAACAGCTCCAAACAGAGCAAGTAAGCAAACAAATATAACTATTGGTTACTTGCCGTTTATGTAAAGGAGAAAACATACAAACAGGAAAAATATAAATCTTTTTAGGTTCAAAACTGCCAAACACAAACCTTCACATTTCAAAGGAAACATAATAATCTGCCAGCGTATTTTAAAGTAATGCCCTGTTGTGGCCTTGCAAGGCTGATTACTGGTTTCGTCTTGCGCACATAATGTGGATTTATAGTTAACAGTCAGCTGTCTGTTTTATTCTTGTTCTTTCAGGATGAAAACCCTCAGCCGGAGGTCAGGCAGCAGTATTACACCGACATGTCTTGCCCTGTGTGTTTGCAGCAGGCTGTTCTACCGGTCGAAACCAATTGTGGACATCTTTTCTGTGGTATTACTATTGCACAAAAAGCAGACTGTTTCATTATGAAGAAGAAAAAAGTCAAGAGGGCCGTTGCTATTTTTTTTACCCTTTTTTATAGCAATATAGTAATTGTCACTTTTGGAACTCTACCTTCCCCTTTGGTGTAGATGGAGTTTTAAATGGGATGAGTTTATAACTACTTTCATTTCTAAATTAAAATCAGAATTATTATTACATTTTTCTGTAAAACATGCAATTCAAGGAAAGCACATTTAGTATATGTATTTTTGATCTTGAGCTGAACTCACTCTGCAATCTAACCAACTTTTTCCTGCATAGGTTCCTGTATTATAGCTTACTGGAGGTATGGCACCTGGTTGGGTGCTATCAACTGCCCCATATGCAGACAAATGGTGAGTAATAAGTGTCAAGACCTTTTTGTCACTGCCTTTTTGTGCATTGTGTGTTATCTCTGAAAGTTATTGTTAAGTCCGAGCTTGATATCTGTTTTCATCCCCAAGTACACAATAGTTTCCTCATTAAAGTGTTTAATTTGTACTGCAGGTTTCATCAATAATATTCCTAATTCCTTATTTTCATCCAGTTATTTTTCCTCTTTCCCAGGTAACCTTGCTCTTCCCGCTATTTCATGAGCACGCCACTCCACAGAGGGTCCAGGATGGCGACGCAGAACCTCAGCTCATATTACGGGACATCAATGATTACAACTGTAGGTTCTCAGGCCAGCCAAGATCTGTGAGTAACCTGTCCTTCAGTAAAATGCATGTTGAGCTTACTTTATACAGTAAAAGCTAAAGTAAACACATGGAAGTAATTGTACATATCTGCCTTTTTTAGCACAAATAATAATAATAATTTTGGTTCATTACCTTTTCTTGTCATAAACGAGAGCACATGGGATGACAGCAGCAACTCCAAATTGTGTCTTATCTATTGCTCTGCTATTAAAAGATAAAAGTGTACAAATAAGATGCTGACTAACTCAGGTGAGTATATTTAGAAGAGGCTGTCTGCTAATGTTATTTCTCCTCTGTCTTTGTCTCGATGATGCCCCTCAGTATATGGACAGGCTACGAGATGTGCCCACCCTGCTTCGCCATGCCTTTAGGGAGATGTTTACCATGGGCGGCCTATTCTGGATGTTCAGGATCCGAATTCTTCTCTGCTTGGTCGGCGCGCTGACCTACCTGGCCTTACCGCTGGACATCCTCCCTGAGGCACTTTTCGGTCTCTTGGGATTCATGGATGATTTCTTTGTAATCCTCCTCCTCTTCGTGTACATCTCTATCATGTACAGA
Organism: Macroramphosus scolopax; assembly: GCA_901007825.1. Taxonomy (NCBI): domain Eukaryota; kingdom Metazoa; phylum Chordata; class Actinopteri; order Syngnathiformes; family Centriscidae; genus Macroramphosus; species Macroramphosus scolopax. The sequence continues at coordinate 10,362 of CAAKHC010001505.1, forward strand.
GAGGTGGTCACACAGCGACTGAACGGCTAGGTGCTCATGCATGAAAGAGGCCTTAGCTTGTTCACATCAACCTCGGGAAGAGTGAACTAATTTGAAGAGGAAATGTAAGACTGAGTACATTCTCAAAAGGACAGACGTCCAATACTGCTGTTTCAATCAGCCTATGGTGTTATGTCATCTCTGGAGAGGGCTGAGAAAAATGTTTATATCGACTCTGTTTAGAATTCACCTTTAATGGTTTGAATGCTGAATCAGAGCAATGGCAAAAATCTGACGGATACTATCGTGAATATCTTCTGTATCTGTATGTCTGTATTTCATCTGGTACATTTTTCTTAACATTCCGATACTGGAGAGACATCCCTAATTGAATGACTATCATTGCTACCGGCCAATTATACGCCTAATATCATGGACAATTTGTATCACAATGGATGTTATTTACACTGGATAATGGACTGTATTGATGTCTGTGTCTTGGTCTTATGCATTTAAATAAGCCGTTTACTGCATTAAGAATCACCTGCAAAATAAATCAGTGCTACAAGAAGCATGGTAATGTTGCTATCACAGCCTGTCTGCCCATTTACATTTATATATGTAACCTGCTGACTGTGTATATTTACAAGACCAGAAAAAACATGCCTAACCTTTCTGCAGCAGTTGAAGTTCATCTGAAACTCTGCATGCATCTGTGGTTGTGAACTGATTAGGCAAAGGACAATCTGTCCTTTTAACAAGGACTTCTCAACTGGACGATTCTTAATCAAGAAATAAAAGAGCATTCAAGCCATGTTATATATCAGGTATTTGAATTCATTTTTTGTAAATATTTTGCCAATGGTATATACTCCTGAGGAAGGAACACATTTTGAGGCCTAGACTGATTTAATATGAATAAATTGGATCTTCGGAGTCTCTTTCCAGAATGAGGGCACAGCAAAATATGTAGTTTTCATTCTCCACCTCTGTAAGCAGGGGCCACTTATATGAAGCTGCATTTGTAGCTTGTGTGGAATTTATTTTGCTGTTAAAGAAGAGAAAAAAAGGATTACGCAAGTGACAAGGGAAAAAAGCTTAATAGAGACGGTCAATAAGAGAAGGCAAACTTACATATTTCCTGCTACTATTGAGCTTTTCTTTGCACCCTAAATGTAGTGGAAGTCCATGAGGGGTCCTGACCCCCGGGCGGAAAATGGCTGCTTGTAACTGACAGCTGAAACCGTATCCAGACCATTTGCTTTCTGTGGCTTCTATTCGCTGACCAAGCATTTAACTTTCAACTTCCATGTTCCTGAAGAGTTGGAGGTTCATAGGGTGGATCAACAGCCAACTGTAAAATGAATTCAGTTTGTTTGTAACCTCCAGATCACCCTCTTGGATTACTTTAAGGTGTGGCATTTGCCAAGCTGTGTCATAGCTACTCACTGTCCTTCGAGATTATTTGCCTTTCCAGTTTGTTTCTGAGGTATTTCAAAAACTTCCACCCTTCTGCATTTTGTTTGCCTATCTGAGGAAGATGACTGCAACACATGCTGTAGCAAATACTTTTGCTGTTCAACATAAGGAACAGGCTGGGTGAGAATCTTTCAACCCTGGTGGTTAAACTCTGTAGCAGCTTCAGGAGTCAGGCTGTGAAGATGTGGCATCAACCACTTGAAAACATGTCACCAACTTGCAATTGAGCTGGAAAGAATATACAGAAAACAATCATTTAAGCAAAATCCAGTCAAATGAAGCAACACTGGTCTTATTTCACATCTCTATAACACATTACCAGTCAATGTACTTGCCATGTTATTCACCATTTTTTGATTTTGGGGATTTGATGCTCCAGACAAAGCTGTCCAAGTGTAATATGAACATGGTCTGGTTTTCTTGCAGAGGTGAGTGATTTACGCAAAGCTGCCTCTGAAACTGGTCACTAGTTTATTAGCGGCCGACACTTTATCTTGTCCTGTGGTCTGGCCCTTTAGGTAATCGAGTGATTTCGTGTTTGCCCATTAGGTTCAAGATATACCAGATATACCACATTGCTTCTTTTCATTCATGCTAGACAGAAGTTGAGTTTTTAGTGCGATTGTGTGAGTTTACCTTTAAATGCACCGGAGACTCCGCCCACCCAGCCCTTCTCTGGCAGACCCCGGCGACGGAATTTTAGACACCCAGTGAGCCAGAGATTTCGGGAGTATATGAGCCGTTTGTCAACTTCGGGCTCTGTTCATCACACAACGTCGGTCTACGTAAGATAACGATGAATACATCGGAGTCCCTTGATCGAATGGAACTATGTGAAAGCCTCCTGACATGGGTAGGTTGTCAAATACGACGTGGGGGCTTTGTTTTCCACTGACAGACAGGTCGCCGACGCAACCGATGCTAGCTAGCATACATGGCTAATGCTAGCTCGGTGAGCTAACGGGGTAACGTTAGGTGGCTCGAGGAAAATGACACGGGCTTGCGTTGGTTACGTATGCACGCCAGCTGTTTGCTGCGTTAGCTGCTGATGTCTTGCCTGTTATTAGCAAACAGCAAAAAAAAGCATATAACGTCAAAGCTAGTCTGTCGAGACTGTTATTTTTGGCTCTAGCTCTGTGCAGCCGAGTGCTTAGCTAGCTCAGCTTTCCTAAGTTAATTTTCTGTTGTAACCTTAATTTAGTAATGGGTGGATCAAACGCCAGTAGTTTTGTCCATTTTGTGGTAACGTTACACATTTCCTCCTCGATGTGAGCATATAACGAGCATTCAGGTCAACGTTAAACGTGAATTCCTGTCAGTTTAACGTTAAGTTACAATTTGACAAGTCCACTTACTGTTCCCCACATCTTATGATCAACATGAGAAATGCATATGAATCTAAAGTGCCAGGCCTTTGAGATCCGTCCGTTGCGAAAAAGCATCCCTTTTAATGACCTCTGTTTATATTATTAAAACAAGGCAATTGGCCAAGAGTGGGTAGATAACATGTTTTTTATGTTGATAATGCTGTAGTGTGTGGCTACAAATGAGACGAATTGATGTTTTTAGTGTAAAGTAGAGATTGTTGATGTCTGCTCATATGGATATAGTGGTATATAGTTGAAACCCCAGGGATTATTAATCCCATAACTGTATTATAGACTTGTAGACAGGGGAAAGGCTACATTTGATTTAATTGAAAAGCTCTCTGAGTAATGTCACAGTTTGTATCACAAAGCCTTACTCTGATGTGTAAACACATTTGACAATGGGTTGGCTGAGGTGGCATGTGACAGAGACTGTGCATGGGTACATACATGTTGTCATTGTTCAATACCATCATGTCAGTAGTTCTGTTATAGTAGAGCTTTGTACAGGCAAGCTAACCTGTGTCTGCATAGTCATGAGTGTTCCCTTACATGTCACTGAATTCTGCTTAAAATCAATTTCAAATCAACAAGTTTTGCATAATTTCTCATTACATTACTGGTATTTAAAGCACTTTAAATAAAAGAAAATTAAAAGTTGTAAATGATCATCGGGTGCTAAAAGGGTTCCACAACTCCGCTCCATGCACAGCTTAAGCCTATCTGGATGATGTCTGTCTGTGTTTCTGTCTCTCCTCCTCTTGTGACCGTTGCTTGATTTAACTCAGAATGGCCTGTCTCCTTTTTCCTAGCAATGTTCTAGTTGGCAAAATTCCTCACATACCTGTTAACTATGAAGTCACAACATGTGAGCTTAACTGATTGTTACGTAATATGCCAGAGACTGAACACTGCATTTGAAACTAGATTCACAGATAGCAAAGCAACAGCTCTTGCTGGTGACTGAAGCAAAATAAAGCTCAACATTTTCATCTTTAGATGTGCACCGGTTATTTAATGACTAGTAAGTTATATTTGATAACACATTATCAAGTACCGGAATTCTAGAAGCCACTGTCTTAATTGTGTTGTCATTGTAGTTTGTTTTGTGAGAATGCCAACGTTACGGCTGCTTATCATTAACAGTTTTGCCATGCCCACATAATATGCACAAAAAAATGTAAATATAAATGTAAAATGTAATATATCTTCACAGTATTATGGACAATAAATGGCAATCTCATGCTGCACATGGCAAAGATTCATTGCGTTGCACATCACCAAAACATCTGCCAGCATGACTGCATTTTGTCTTGGTTATTTTTGTTCCACATATCTGAACCAACTGTTTGTGTGGCGCCACATACACATTCAGCATTACTGTCAACGTGGGATGAGGTTGGCGTTTTCTGTCATTGGTAAATATTGTTCCTCCCACTGGGAAAAAAAAGAAATTAAATGAGCTGACTGATATTGCGCAACCTAATGATCACAATAGTCTCTAGAGCCAAGTATCCTCTTCGGGATAATCACCTTCATCACGAATTAACGAGGGAGATTTCATTGCCTGATCTCCAGCCTAGGTCATGTGGCATGATGCATGTGACATGCATGCTTCAACAACCCAGGATTTTCTTTCAACAACCGTTTCCACAAACTTGAAGGAATGTATTTCCTTTCGATACGCCAGTCTGCCCTCTCCGTTTGAGTTGTGTATGTCCATGCTACAAGTCTGGCTTACTTGGTGCACTTGAACCAATATTTTAAGATAAGACATTCAGTTAATGCTGCAAATATCTAGTGTATATCACAGCATTAAGAATTTGACTCGGAGAGCAGGTTCATTGGGAAATCACCTTTTTGTGGTGTGTTACCTGGCAATACAATCCATCATACAAACTTTTACAATTCAGGCATTCACATTTTCAAAGTCTGTTTTAATTCCATTGCAAACCAAACATCCTCTTTGGAACTTTGTTGAGTCACACTCCCTTATCCGCCCTTTTGCAAAATTGTTGCAGATGATGTGATTAAGACCGACTGATTAGCTGTTGATTAGCTCTTTTAGTAGCTTGTAAGACCTTGGAACATGAGCAAGGCACGCCGAACCTGATCCTCAAGATTCCTCAGTTCACAGGATGTTATGTCCTGATATATTTCATATCGGGTGTGACAATCATTTTCATACTCAAGAATGCCGTTTAGCAGTCTGTGGATGACAGCCGGTCTTTCTTCCGTCAACTCTGTTTTCATGTTGTCAGTACTGAGTGTTAGTCTGCCAGGGCACCCACCCAATCACCCGTATATAGACTTAGCCAATAGGAACGGACTGTGACAATGACTGACGCTTTGCAACATATTCTGAACACGATCACATGCCATTTTCATGATTCTTGCACAAAAGAATTGTAAATGACAGTAATGAAATGGAAACTGTTGCTATTTTTAAATTCGCTGGGATACAGTATCACCATATTACCTTTCAACCCTTTGATGTCCATTCTTAACAATCGAGTGTGTTTTACATCTACAGTGTTTTCTTCTAATAGTATCTAAAAACAGGAAGTCAGCATGTAATCCACTCAACAAGATCTGGTAGCCCAGAGGAAAGGGTGTAATCATGAATGTGGTGTGGTTGTGAATTTGGTTCCCTTGTTTAGCTCAACTGTCAAACTATGGAGTGGACTCTGTGTGGGTTACTGAAGCCGGTGGAGTCTCTCACTGGTAATTGGTGTTATGTAATATAAGGGTATTGTTTTAGCTCTGTTGTTTGTTGGCTGTTGACCAATGGCAAGCTTTAGCTACTGGACGCCTGACACAGACCTGCACAGAGAAGCTGAGCTATCGCGGCTTGACTACCTTAAAACCCAGAAAGTCTGTAAGTGTGCCCTTTAGTGTAAATTACATAAAACTTATTTGTGTTTATTTATCTCTCCTTCTGTATTTGTCTCAGATCATTTTCTAGGTTTAATGAAATGCTGCTCCATAAGAATTTAAACGTAAAAGAATCAAGGGGATCCACTGGTGACGAAGGGTTTGAGTGTTGCATGTCATAGTAGAGCCACCTAATGTAAAATGAGACTGACAAACTGATGCACTGGCATACTTTTAACCTTTATGATTTCCTTCCTGCCAGACTTCCAACATTCCTGCTCTCAATTTCTCCTCCTCTTGCACATGGGCTGTTGGCATGTCGACTTAAAAATATTCACTTCTGTCTGAGCGACAGACATTCAGCCTGGAGTAAAAGTAGATGACACTATAGAAGGTGGAAATAGAACACAGAGATGCCAAGTGAGACAGCTGGAAAGGAAGAAAAACTAATTTTAAAAACATGGTGGAGGTGATGTCAGATAAACTGAGCAATGATTTACTCCGGGTCTATTTACTAGTTTATGGAGATCTGCTGTAGATACACAATAATCATTTTACTTAGACATTTGAAGCTTCTTGTCCAACCAATACGATTTCAAATTTCTGTACATAGCAGTACTTGGTGTATCTGCTACAGACATAGAATGATACTATAAAGATGATGTGAATAAAATATGTACATGTTTTTGCCACATGGACATTTAATTACTTCTTTAGAAAGTCTTAATTCCACAGTTTTTCAGTTTCAAACTGATTATGTTGTAGATGCAGTTGATGAACAGGTAAATCATGTACCCTGCACCCATCGCTAACTCAAGTGTGTGTGTCTTGTTTAGATTCAGACCTTTGGAGTCGAGGCTCAATGCAAGACTGTAGAGGACTTGACGGGCGGCGTCGTCATGGCCCAAGCTCTGCAGAAAATGTAAGTTTTCACTCCAAGGTTAACGTATTAGAAGATGTCATATATGATTTATGATGTAATTCTTTTAAATAATAGTAATTCTTCCATTTGATTTAACATTGTGGGTTGTGTGTTTTCCTAGTCCTGTGAAAACTGATATATTGTGAAGGAACTGAAGTCAGTCTCATCGAAGAGTAATAATACGTCCTAACTGAAGGCCCAGTCTTTTTGTCATTGCATTCCAAAAACAATAGATTCAGTTAATTTAATCTGACCTATGCCCCCCCCCCCAAGAAAAAAACAAATTGCCTTATTGTCATTCCATATCTTCTCTTGTCTATTTGCATTTTCTAGAGATATAGTGTATTTCAATGACGCCTGGCTTAGTAGAATCAAGCCAGATGTGGGGGACAACTGGAGGTTAAAGGTAAGGAGAAGTTGTTTTTTGTTTTTAATAAGCAGTGATGCATTGTTTCGGTTCTGTTTGTTTATTGTCCCTATTTGAATATCAAACCTATCCAAGTGTGAAATACCTTTATTCTTGGTAACGGTCTTAGTGACGTGGGGCATTCACCTTTAATTTCTAATTCTACATTGGCAATTAGTATCAACCCTTTTTTTCAGTCTTGCCAATGTTTGTGTTTATTTGTATTTCTCAATGTGCATCACTAATATTTCTTATATTCATGGGAAATATCTACATGCATT
>CAAKHC010001513.1:1040-13227 GCA_901007825.1 Macroramphosus scolopax
AACCCACCCCTACCCAGAAATAGAGGTATTGAATTTAGTAGGGAGATGAAGGGGGAGGAGATGATGTGGAAGGAGGAGAGGGGTTAGTGGTCTGGCTCAACAAACTACACTGCCCCACCCAGAGGAAACATTCCAGACGGAATTAAAGAGTTAACTCTTCAAACAGTGAACATTCCCACCGGGGGCTCCCAACAAGAGACAGGGGGTTTGATGGGGGTGGGTTGGTGCATGTCCGTGTTGTAGTCGTCCCCCTTATTGGTGATCTTTCAATTCATTTCAGTCAGTGTCACCGGGGCTGTAAAATAAAGAAGCCAAAGGGCCTGAATGGGGAGGAGTTGGATGGGTGGGCCCCGCTGGTGCAAGCTGAGACACTTCTTTTTTTTTTTTTTATTTGTCTGCATCTCAAAGGACACCACACATCTGCTGCTGGAGAACAGGAGGACGCTTCTGCTGGTGTGTCAAGTCCCGTCAGACCAGACACAGTTTGGCCCTGGACAAACACTGTTTAAAACAATTGGGAACCCTGGGATTCATCTCATATTAAAGTTATATATTTCTAAATAAATGTACTTTTACTAGAAACGGACGTTTTTAGAAAGGACGATGAACTTTCAAAATGTGTTGGATCTATACTTTAAATTGGCTTATACTCAACATTGTTATGATTGTTGTAATGGCTTTACACATGGCAGTTGTAGTTCTGTTCTAGATCATAGTTGAGCGTTGCCCCCTCAGTGTGGTTCTTTTGAGTCGGTATAAACGTGGGAAACAAACTCTAGTGCAGACCAAACAACCGCTCCTGGGTCCACCTCCAATCGATGGTCTCGGACAGCCATCAGGTGAACACCAACTGATCATAGGAAGCTTGGTATTTTATATGTCAATTAATGGGTTAAAAGACTTGTTCATTCCCTTTTTGGGTGATTGGTGAGCTATTACTGTCCCTGAGCGTTACAGAATGATAGAAAAAGAACAAACCTGGCACAAGTCATTGCTGGATCTTGATATCTTCTGTGATGAGACCGTCGTCCTCTGAATTTAGGCTACATTGTTTAGTATCTGCTATCTTACCAGAGCGTTTCCCCTCTAAAAGCCTGTTGATAGTGAACATAAACACAATCTGACGGTGTGTGATAAAGTTCAGGTAGAACTTGTGAGGTGTTTGTCGTCTACCTGCAAACTGCCCGACAATTGAAGCAGAATGATGCTTGTTGCAACTGCCTGTTGTAAAGGTGAGCAGGACGGCAGACGAGCAAGCTGAGATGGAAAAAAGAAGTCGAGTACATGAACCAAAGGTTCTGACCTGTCACGCAATTTCTGTCAGGAAATCACAAATGTACGGATGAAATAATACAGAGTGAGCGCCAGGAGGGCGCCGCATCGGCATCATCAACCTCCGAGCAGTCCCACAAGCCCAGAATCTGAGGAAGGACAGATTTAAATGGATGTATTTTATATTATTGCATGGATTGAAACAGTCACCAGCTGCTAGCTAACTTTACTGGCACGTTGGCGTGGCTGTGTGTGTATATTAGCTTACATATAGTTTGACGTTTTCTATAGGTCCTTGTGATCATTGGCATTGTTAACGTTCACTTTGGGGCGGTTAAGATTCAGTTCAGGGACTTGTGGATGCAAAACTGTCCTGGTCCTGACCTGCCCGGCCCCCCGCTCTTGTTTCCTTTGTATGAAAAGTGTGCTCCTGTAACATCATGCAAATGACCTTTTTGGATGACCCCCTCATGCGTGTCGTCGCTGAGAGCCACACTTCTCTCCTTTCTTACTGAAAGGTTAAAAAGTTCTCACATTTACATGCAAATGGCGCATGTCCATTAGTTGTCACACTTTTTTTTTTCTTAAATCGACCCTGGAGGATTAACTTCCTTTTGCCTCCTAATCGAAACTGAGCTACTGATGCCTGCAGTAATTTGATCAGTTGGTAGTGAAACCGCAGGTCCCCCTCCCCACGCCATCGCTGATTCTATTCGTCCTTTACAGCCACTCCCACTCAGCATATCTCAACACCTGCTCTTTAATGAAGGCAAACAGGGAGAGGGGTATAGCCAAATGAGACAAAGACATCCAGCGACGCCTTGGCAGCTGCAGGAATATAGAGCCAAGGTCACATCGCACTGCCGAGCAAAGTCTCCTTGGGTTTTATATAGGCTGGCTTCATATAGTAATGTATACAGTACACATGTATGATCGACTACTGTTCACACTGTGTGTTGTAGTGACCTTTGGCACAGCATATAACAGTCTCGCTGCCCTTGTACCACATATGATCTCTGTATTTAACTTGTCGGTCTACCTTTGCACCCCAGCTTACATGATTAATTTTCTGCATGTATTGTACTTTACTGTAGTAGATGATCCACTTGGTACTGTAACAAAACAGAAGATTTCCCCATATTTTCTGTCATATATAAACAATGTCAGATGTTTGAATTAAAAGTGGCCACATTTTCAAATAATTGGGCAAACATATGTTATTTGAATCCATCTGAGCGAAACGCTGCGGCTTCAGACATAAATCATTTCATTTCCATGTTTGATGATGAGATGGCATCAGCTTGGAAGTCTTTTATATGTTCATGTGCTGCACGATCGCAATGATCCTTTTGGACACAAGTCGTTTACAGCACAAGAACAGCTGAATATCAAATGTCCTCATTTTTAAATGCTGATACCAATCAATTAGAAATAACCTAATTGAGGTGTGTGATATCCCAGCATGACGTTTCTGAGAGTGTCTGTGTCGCAGCAACACCCCGCTGCAGCTGTCTACTTGCAGTTGGAAACGAGAGATTTGTTCTCTTTTGTTTTGTTTCCAGTTTATTTTAAGACTCAGACGGTGAGGAGGTGAAGAGTGGGAGTTGAGAGTTGTCTCGTGTTAGTGGTTTTCTTGGCAGTCTCGCCACTGCTTTGGCTGAGCTCCATGATGGTGTCAGGGGCCCAAAGGTGCTAACTGGGCCACTGTGTCAAGGCCCCTGGGTAAACACAGCAGCTGACTGGGACCTGGCTCAAAGCCATGCAGAGTAAAAAGAGGTGGAGGAGGCTTTCCTTTCACTATAGTCTGCATGCTTTTTTCAGTCTGCACACTCATTGCACCGCCTGCCAAAACCCCATGTTTATAGTAGCATGTGGCCAGGTTGTTTGTTTGCCAAGTCTTCAAAAGCACGCTGAGCGTAATGTGCTTGTAAGAACGCGCTCCCATCAGAGGAGGAAGGAAGAAGAAAAAGAAGCTGCTTGGCTGCTGCCCAGGAAATGTCACATTACACTAAAAGCAACGTGTCCACAGATCAGCTTCCAGCGTTTACATTCTCATTCAAACCTCTTCCAAAGCTGCTCCCCTTTTTTTGGATCACAGTTATCACAAGGAACCAACAAGTAGCGCCGTCTGGCTAGTAATCCTAAATGCTGCGCTGGCGTGCACACAGCTTCATATAGTACAAACATGCTTATTTCATCTCGCATGAGCAAAGTCCTGTTTGTTATATAGTGATTCATTTACACAGTTTATTGGACAACAGAGGTACGTTGTCATATAGGAGTTTTATTTTATATGATCACAGCATAGATGAGCTTGCTATGTGTTGGTATGTCTTCAATACTGTCAATTTTATTGAACCAAAGCAGCTTAAAAATACCCTAAATGTAATGTATTTCATCAAATTGTGTTTTTAACGAACCAGGCTTGCATAGACTGATATAAACTACAAGCTGGTAAGGAACAGAAAGACAACCAACTTCATTTGTAGAGAAACTATATGTGAATAAACAACAACATAACCCATAAGCCAAAGACATATGACCACTTTATCATATGTAGAAGAATATAATGAAAGATCTGTCTTTGTCACGGCAAGCTGTTGCCTTGACATTTAAATTTTCAGCAAATAGGAAATACTTGAATTACTGCACTACCTCTCAATTATCAGTTTCTGTCTGTTCAGCTTTCTATGTAAAAGAAAATGTTTCTGATTTTAGAAATACAACGGTGACATGTTTCAACTCTTGAGGTTTGGATCAGCCCCCCCCCCCACCTCCCCCGACTTGAAGCTGATCTGGTTAATAGTCAATCACATTGTGAAGAGTACTATGGACCATGTCAACTGCAGTCCATAATTTCAAAAGCCGCGTTAGTAAATGATTAAAGACTGGCACAGAAAATTGAATTATTAACAGCGGGGACGACTGTGAATGTAGGTTGTTTTTTTTTAATTATTTTATAAGAATTACCTTGAGGAGGTTATCAGAATAGTATTTTCAGAATAGGTATTCGTCGGTGTGATGGAGCAGGTGGTGGAGATCTTTCTCTTCACTCTTAACACAACAGACATGTAACCACAATGAAAACGTCGTTGTGAATGTGCAGGTGTTGATCTATATATCTGTAATTTACATAACACGTTTAAGATCACAAGCCTTAGAAACACCATTAATGTGTAACATGGTTCAATAATCTTTGTGGCAGGTTTGGGATGCACCCCCAGCCCTCGGTATATTCTGACTTGATTAGCCAGCCATCTGGTCAGACAAAGACATCTCAGGTTTTCCTTCCCCTAAAATAAATGTGATTAGAAAACCTGATGAAGCTCCAAGCTTTCAGCGCAGAGAGGATGTGTGGTCAAATCATTATTTTTTTTTATTCTTAAATAGTACCAACTGGGGACATCCTGATCAAGATTTTTTTTAGATCCCCAGTGTCAGAGGTCGGAAAAAATGTTGTTTATAGAGGAAATCCTGTCGGTCTTAAAGGAGATCAGTGATGCAGCAGCAGGCGGGCTCACATTTGCTGGTATTTCAGCTGACACAGGACCAGTAAAATATCAGTTGAAAGAAATGTCAGTTGCTATGCAGATTAAGCAAAAACCTTCTTTACAGCAGTGACTTGGCAGCACATGTCAGGATTGGATTAAATCATCTTAACCTATCGTGACCTGTAATGTGTAAACATCTGCTGTAAGTCCGTCTTAAGAAACGCTGCACGTCTATGCATTTATTGGTTCTACTCTTCTAAATATGTTGTGCTTCTGTGTTTCATCCGGTAAAGTCTGTCTGTTATCTAGATCAGACGCCCTGCTTCTGCATCAACCCAATTTCCTCATGAGAAACATGATAGTTTTATCTAATCCAATCGTACGCTGCTGTTCTGCGATGTCTGTTTAGGGACATCGTAATTAATTAAGATGTAAGTGTATTCTGTATCTGCAGGCCGTCAACGTTATAAATATCCAGTTGACTAAGGGTAATTGCCTGTCAGATATAATTTCTCTGTTAACAGAAAGGTGATTTACAGTATATTTTATCTGATCTGTGATAATTAAGTAATGATGACTGTTTTATGGCTCTGATCCCAATAAGAGTCATTTAATATTGTAAATAAGAAACCTACAGTGTGAGTATTAGGCTCAGATTTGAAGTTAAAATAATGGTGTTGAATTTGACTTTTGATGTCGAGGTTGCCAATAGATGGATTTGCTAAGATCTTCCTCTGCAGCTCTCTTTGTCATCAGCATTGCTCATTGGACAAAACATGGATTGTAGCTTCCCGGCTGCAGCTTCTTTAACCAGCACTGACCGCCGCTGTCCGCCTATTAAAATGACACACAAGGCCAGCTGCAGATTGTGACATCCATCCATTCATTATTAATGTTGATTGTGTGACTCACTTGCCATTACCAGGCTGGTGTCAGTATCTGTCCTCAGCCAAAGATCTTTTGGTGAAAACGTAAATCTCGTCTCTGTACGAATTTCTTTTTGTCTCCTCTCAGATCATGTCAATTTAAGTTGTTAAATCCCCCAAGTTATGTTTAATTCTTGATTGGAAATAACTAAAATTATTATTAGTTTTGAACCAGGATGCTTGTTGTTTAAAGGCATCAGTTGTACCCAATTTGAAAATGCCAATGCTTCATACTTCAAACTGGCTCTTGTATTGCTCCATTTTTCTCCGCCACTGCCAGGTGAAGAGCTGCGGAGAGAGATCGGAGCAGAGCAACGGCTCCTTCATCCTACAGTGATTCACTGTTGCCCCTTTAAGAAACAAAGCGGTACTAAGATACATGAAGGTCCAGCGCTAGCTCGTTATCAACCAATTAACATGCTACATTATACACATTATTTAAGGCTGGTTTTGAAATACAAATCACAGACACTCGGTGCGGCTTGTCGGTTGTAACGATGATCAAGCTTGTCAGCGATGTTGGTTAGCTATTGTTATTGGTTTAATGCAGGTTAAAGTATTGACCTTATAATCATGGCAAAAAATTTGATTTAAAATAAGTTTGATGTCCGCTGCTGTTTGTCACCAGTTAAAAAAAAAACATGGTGTAAAGGACTAAGCATGACCTGGTGTAAAGGTCACTCAGCATGACCAACATTTTTGTTCTTTCCTATTTTTGGTGTCTCTTTTTGTCTTGTGAGTGTCCAGTAGAGATGTGGTGTCTTGTTGGCCCCGGGAGATGAGCTCCAGATGCGTGACGCGCCGCACCATCCCAGATCCGGTCCCTGGGGGGTACTGGTCTGTCAGAGGTGGAATGCCCCTGCACACTTAACACTAGCTGAGAGGAAACAGATACCCCCGGCTCTGACCGGCCAAATCGCTCCCTATCGATTAGACCTTTAAGAAAGCTGTGAATTGTGCTTATGGTTTGAACATTTGATACTGCAGATTTGAAGAGATAGTCAAAACACAATTTTTTCTAATGGAGGAAACCCTGAGTATAACAGTTCTGATTTTTCAGCCCCCCCCTCCAATGCCTCTTTGTCCCACCAATAGAGGCCAGACAAAGAAGTAATTTACCCATCTGACTGCAGGCGTTGTAACCTTTGTCATTTCATATGTAATTAGATGTGATGTGTCCTTATTAGCAGTGAAGGTTTTTTTTTGTTGATTGTGATGTATCAAGTTCCCAGCGCTGTCAGTGTAATGAGAATGTATATAAAGGCCTATCAGGTCTGTGTGATGTCTCCAGCTGCCATTAGCAAGGGGGTGAAGTGGATTCTTGCTCTTTGAAAGATGTGAGATATGCAAGGTATTTTTAGTCAAAAGCTTTTAACCCAGAAGACGCTACTAATAGCTGCTTTGACCTGAATACAGCAGTTTAGCTTCCTGCTCAAAGCAGCACTTGCTAAAAGGAGACGCACAGATTCGGTCTTATCGTACAGGTTTGCTTATCTTTTACTGCACTGTGAGAATCAACATGTATATGTTTGGGATGTAGCAACTAGGACAACTGTAAGTTTTTCACATAGCAAGACTTCAAATCAAATTATATGCGAGGGGGCCCGTGTAGGTCGCTGCATAGTTTAGTTGGAAAATCGACTCTCTGAGGCCCAATTTCTTATTGGCCTGAACGGGAAAGGGTTAACTCATGGAGTACTGTATGCGGTGGCACAGATGTGATTCACTAAAATGTTTGCTCTGCCTATGAAAGGGTCTTTGAACCAATGAGTGTGAACTTCTGGCCACACCAGCCTATAAACGTTGCATTTGTGTGGCAGTGTGAGGCAGCGAAAGGGGCCAGCTAGTGTAATGGGGGGATGGGGCCTCAGCCTGTGGAATGTGGTGTCTTGGTGAAAGGGCTGCAACTGAACAAATGCAGTCAGTTTATTTGGTGAACCAGACCTGCGAGTCACCAACAGACATGTTTACCCAGGAACTAAATATGCAAATCCACCCCCTTCCTCTCAGACATTGGTCTTTCTTGTTGGTTAAGCTGCCTGTTTAGTCCGTCAGAACTGCTTGTCAAATATCAACACACACCTTTCAAAGGTAGGGGCCACCTGAAGCAGTGATTGTCCAGGCATATGGAGGAGAGAAAGGGTTCGAACTTCTCTCACGCTCTCAGTTTCAATCTTACTTACGTCACTTTTCACATGTGTAACAGGGTGCAACACTATGAAAACCCTCCTGGAGGGGCATTGACAATAACAGGTAGCACCCTTACATCGCTCTCAACCTCTGGGTTTAAATGTGTGTGTGTGCATGTATCTGTCTTTTTCCATTTTGTCTTTCTATCGTTGACCCCCCCTGTTTCTCCTTTTCGCTTGTTACTCTTTTTCAGCTTTGTAATTGGAGTGATTAATGGAGGGAGGGGTGGTCTCGCCTGGAGGCCTGTTTTTCAGTGGCCTGTTTAGAGGTGCCGCACCGCTGAGGCCAGGGCAGGTAGAAACACGTTCTGCCCATGGACTTTTAGCCCCTTGTCCCCGCCACTTTGTCTGTTCCCCCAAAAGCCAGAAATCTCCTTTCAGCTACAAACATGATTGGACATTCAGAGGCAGACATTCCCCTGGGTCCTGTTCCCTGCTGCCGGCCTGCTCTCATGTGATATGTCACTTGTTTTATGCTGCATAATAACTCTTAATGAGAGCAAAAGAATCTGTAGTGGACCTGGCTGTAAGTAGGAACTCTACCATATGTTCCAGAGTGGCAGTGGGATTTACTTCCCTCTTGTCGCACATGGAATCACGATTAGCCCGAGCCTTTGTTGGTAGTAGCGTATGGCCGGCTCACCATGAGATCCTTTACAGTAGTAGGCAGATAAAGGACGCCATCCGCTCAGCCCAGCTCCCCGAAGCACCCGCCCCCACCCATCGCCCATTACCCCTCCCCACTGTAAGAGGCACTACAAATGATTCCTGGAGTCCCGCAGCGGGATAAAGCCCCCAATTATTTGATTTGGATTAAAGATTGCCGCCCCCCACAATGCTGGTTTTTACAGTCCTGCTGAGAGGAAACAGATTCGCTTTCTTTGAGAGTTTGATGGATTTCAACTGAAGGCGTCTTGTTCGCCCTTCAGTCTTACTGTACATGCAATCTGCTTCATTCACAGATCCGGTTCTACTACAAGTAACTGTACAAAGCAAATACCTACAGTATTGACTTATTATCTATATCAGGTCACCATAATTATAATTTAAAATCACTTTAATAGAGAATTAAGCACTTTAAGGATTTCTAATATTTAATTTTCTTATTTTTGTACTAAACAAGCATGTATTCTCTATTCTGGCTGCTTTCCATTAATCACGATTTCTGGCCGTGATCCAGATTTCTGCCTGGGGCCTTGATCGTTATTAAATTACTGCCGCTGGGTCTGTTTAACAGATTTTCTCTTGCTGAACTGTTTTGACAGGCAGCAATTTGGCTAAAAAAGATCCGGGAATGAGATGTTAAGAGTACCTGTGGGATGAGAGAGGCTCTCTTGTTATTTTGAGGTTCGCTTACTGGTGCACAGGAATGTCTCTTGAATTACACTAAAGTCGTCCCTCTCATCTGTGTCTGTTCTGGCAGACGCGCACTGACGGCGCTGCGACATTTTATATTTACTGCCCGTGGTTGCTACAGGGATGTTGCTTGAATGTGCACATATTTTGTTTTCATTAACAATAGGTGTTGCTGTTTGCAAGGTTTTCTGTAGGTTACTGGAATTTGATGAGGGTTCCCATGGAAACCTTCATGTTATTGGCCAAACCCCCTTTCAGACAGCGGGTGTACGTATAGCGGGCGTTGGACGCATTAATGCTGTCACTCCCCTACTTACTGTTCACTAGCTACAGTCTGAAGTGCAGTTTCATTTACCCGACATATAAAGCCGTATCATTGATGTATATTTTAAATTCTGGTAGCAACCGTCATACACTAAAGCTTGGGACTGTAAAATGAGGGTCAGTTATGTGGGCTGACCCGTACAGATAGATCCTGATGATGGTTCCACGGTGGTTAAAAGTTGGGATATCTTCTTGGAGGTGAAGGGTTTAGGTCACCCGGGGAGCTATCATAATTTCCTCATCTCCGTTCTCCTGGTGTGGTGGTATATGGCTGAGGATGATGAGTATTGACGTGTGCTGTGAGAATTGCGTCCGGAGGGTTGCTTGGGACCTCCCTGTGTTCGCACATCCAGGGTCTATTGATTTGGGCTTCCTGTTCAATGGCCGTGGCCCAGGGGACGTCAGTGTGTAGCTGTGTAGAGCCACGAGAGCAGCTCGGAATGGGAAGACAGGGGTTTAAGGCTTGGCTTTGGGCTGACAGGGCTCTAATATGGCAGAGACACATGCCTGTCTTCATTAGGCTTTGTTTTGCCAGGAGCACACCGGCCCTGTTCTCTCTCCCGCTGCACATTTTAAGAGGAACCAATGTGTCACTTGCTTTTTCTGGCGTCCCACTAGCCAGCCGTCCAGTCTGTTATCTGTAGTATTAGAATAACCTACTACACAAAGGTTCACTTTCGTTTATACAGCATGCAAGTGGTTGCTGCTTTTATTATCTTGAGATGTTTTCCAAACTGAGTCTAACACCACCAATTTCCCTCCACTCGATCAGCTGCTATTTGAGCCCAACCCAACCTCCGAACGAAGGCAAATCACATGCCACTTTTATTAAGGACAAGCCTTGTTATCTAATAACAGCTCCACTATCAAATTGGAGAAGTGCTGTCAACATCCTGAGCAATCAATGCCATCCATCCCCCACTCCCCAAGCAGCAGCCATTAACCCCTTCTTGTTCCGGCATGCCTGGCCTCACTAAAATGGTGGCTTTACTACAGACATCTTTGTATAATGGCTTTGTAGAATTACCCCCCCAAGCTATGCATCGACCTTCAAGTAGGAGTGTGTTGTTTGGTTTGTCTAATGCAAATGGTTGTATATACAAAGAATGTCAACTTGTTGCAGATTGACGTCCGTCTGCCGTGAAATGACACAATATCGTCCCCGGAGGAAACACTGCAAATACACATTGGGATCAAGGAAAGAGCCGTGGGTACATATGATCTGAGCGGTAGAAATGACATTATTTTTAAGGATATAATTAAGGGCCGATGCTTTAACTGCTCTGGAATAGCAGTGTGATGAACCGTTTTTCTATAAAATGAATGCCAAATTGTATCTAAATAACCACCGTGGCCATTTAAAAAAAAATATTTTTATGGAAAGCACCAATTTTAGGCAATAA
Source organism: Macroramphosus scolopax (assembly GCA_901007825.1). Taxonomy (NCBI): domain Eukaryota; kingdom Metazoa; phylum Chordata; class Actinopteri; order Syngnathiformes; family Centriscidae; genus Macroramphosus; species Macroramphosus scolopax. Next base: position 12,002 of record CAAKHC010001513.1, read on the forward strand.
AAGGTCTTTGTTTGTCAGTGTGTGGACAGTTTTTTTTCTCCACCCCCACTTAGCAATGAGCAGCTACTGCCCACTGATTTGGCGGTGCAACAGTCGGTCACGTATGGCCACAATGTGATTAGGCCCCACTCAGCCCGGCCTGCAAACCTGCTAACAGCATGAGAGACACTGATAGGAAACATTGGCTGCTAAGACCACGCCCAGCACACACAGCCCTGCAAGCACAGACACAGAAAGTCACAAATGCTTTGACTTGAATATTATAATTTAATCTGACCAAGTGGATATTGTGGTTTGTATACATGTTCTCAAAGATGTTTGGCTTTACGACTGCCTGAAATATGAAATACTTTTCAAAACAGCAACAAAGGAACTTGGAATATGCATATACACGTAAATATTTTATTGAAAATAATGTATGTCTATATCAAATATATCTGTCATGAAAGAAGTCAACGTGCGGGAATTTCTTCTTTTTTTTAAGGAAGCCATTTCTGGGCGGAGCAGCGGGTGGGATGAGGGGGCTGAGGTGACTGATCATAAGGAGTGGTCCCAAAACATCAGTATCCACTCCAACTTGACTAAAAAGCAACATAGTGTTAACATTCCTCGGCTGACCAAAGCCCCAATTCAAGAGCCAACATGTCTTCTCATGGTTAACCGCTTCCATGTACCAATTACTGTTCCTTCTTATACCAGCTAGACGACGTTGAAAGACATTTCCACGGATGCAATTTACGGCGATGGCGAGCAGAATTTTACATTTCCACACTTGATTAAAAGAATGTCTTACGTGCAGAAGTTTGAATGGGAAGCTGCATCAGATGGAAGCTGGTAGGCCGATCGGCCACAGGGGGAGATCTTTTTCAAGGTTTTGCATCTAGTAGTTAACAGTATCAATACACAACAATATTTCTTTAGTTTATATCTCCCACCTCAAAGTAAACTTCATCGACTGCACAAATCTTTTCTGTCAAAATGCTTGTTCTACTTGAGTGAGAGGATATGCTCTTCTACAACAGCAGGAAATCAGTTTAATTCATAAAATTGGATTCAATCTTGTCTGTTACAGGAAACCCGGAAAAATGTGTAGTAAAGGAGGGAGTGGAGCGTGAAGTTCCAGCCTGACACTGACTGGACAGTGCCGTTCTGTCATTTTAGACCTTTGTTCTCGATTGATGTCAGGAAAACCTTGACCCCCCCCCCCCCCCATCCCCCCCCCCCCC
>CAAKHC010001513.1:13247-55463 GCA_901007825.1 Macroramphosus scolopax
AACCCTTCACCCCCCCCCCCCCCCCCCGCCCCCCCATCCATGGCACAGAGTGTCCCGCAGTTAGGCATGAATTTGTGTGTGTGTGTTTGCATGTGGTTTGTGTGTAAACACATTTGTGTTCCCCTAACAAACCTGAGCCCATGAACCCAGTGGCTATTGCCTGCTCTTTTGTAGCTACATCTTGACCTGTCAGGCTTATTTTATTTTCTCGGGATAAGTGAGTATATTCCATATAACTGTGCTGGTGAATCACAGAGAATGATAGAAGAACGATTGCACATTGCTTTCATTGTTCAGCAGTTGTGCTCACGTCAGCCGTTATCAGATCAGGATAGTTATGAACAAGGTGGCTCTGCATGTTCGTTATTGGAACTCAACAGTGGGATGACAAGCTGGGGGTCTTAGAGATTGGAGTACATAATGCGATACTTGTTAGTATATGGTGGAGATAAGAATCGTCTGGATGCATCTTTGACACATTAATACATTTACACAACACTAGTGTAATGGGACACCGCAGCACATTTGCAGACGCTCTCTTCAAGAATGCATTCATTGTTTTGCACTTGTAAACAGGAAAAGCGGGTTAAATAGTTGTGTAGTGACAGGAAAAAAAAAAGATCAGACCCTGCTGTACTGTCTCACCTCTGCAATCAGTGTGTGAAGTGTGTATGAATGCCAGATTGTCGGGTTGGAAAGTTAAAGAACGGGTCGGACGAAGGTTAGTCTGGAGGCATTTGACCATTAAACAAGCGGTTCAGATTGTGCGGGTGCCTTAATAGAGAACTTTCACTCCAAAGCTTATGTGTTCCCATGTAGCTTAGTGTTTCACGCACCAGTCTATGTATAAAACATGCTAAATGCAATGCTTTTTTTTCATGCAAGAGCAAGCATTTTTTACATGGCTGCAATCTGAATTATCTCTATTTATAGTCATTTATAATGGTTAAAGGTTAACAGAAGCAGCCAAATTGTGTGCAAAGGTCTGCAAGTCCTCCAAATGCACTAGTGTATATTTGCCTCCACATGATCGTCCTGTTGCAATCTCTATGGCATACTATAGATAATGATGGCAGCTAAATGAGCTGTAATTCTGATAAGCCGTTTGCTGTGCTTGTAGACTCATTTTAAAATACATCAAGCCAATTCAATGATTTCTTTTTACAGGAAACATGAAATACTATTATTTATACCAGAAATGTAGAACTTAATATTCGTGCCAGTTTGAGTTGATGGGTGGGGAAGAGGGTGTAGTTACCTGTTTTACATAGCAGACAATTAATTTACAAAAAACAGTCAAATGTGTTCAATTCTCTATCACAAAAGATATTTGCTGTTGTTGGCTGATGAGTGTTTGTTTAAGCTGCATGAATGTCCACAACCATTACACATGCAGAGAGTGAGAGGGTGAAAATGGCTTGCTCTCAGGGGCCTTGACAACCTTTGCCCTCCTGGCTCTCGTTTCAGGCCCTGTAATTGCCACTGACCAATGGGCTCCCGGTTGAAACTAGACCCCGAGCTGAAGCTATTAACGTCCCTCTCCAAACGGATCTTGTTTTGATTCCCGATGCTTTTATAGGTTTTGTCTTTAGGAGAAATTCCTGCTCGGCACATACCGTGCACCCCTTTCTGCCCCTATTTTCCTTCCTTCCCGTCTTGTGGGGCCATTGCGCCTCCCCCCCCCACCTCACAAACATACACACAGCTATGATCAGCCTCTGCACATGTGTGTGTGTGTGTGTGTGCGCGCGCGTGCACAAGTGAGTAAGGGGTGCTGACCAGCAACCCCACCCCTTCTCCACTAGCCCCTCCTGACAGCCAGCTACACTCCATGAACTTGGCCACCCGTCACAGCTGCGTTAAGATTGAAGGATGGGGGGCCCTTGTATCCAGCTGGGTCGGAAGACATGGGTGGGGGCAGGGCACAGATGCAGATGGTTTAGGTCAAATGGAGATGTTTGAGGATGAAGGGGGAGGGGGACACAGAAGCTCAGGGGCACAATAACTCCATAGGTTACTCCTCCAACCCCTGGAAAAATGCATTCTTGGAGTTTCAGTATGTATTAGTTTTCATGTGTTTGTGTTGCAGAATGTTGCCAGTTGTGGCCGCTTGCTTAGAGTTTACCCATCGTTTCAGCCTGGGGACATTTTGGCCTGCAGTCATTGTCAACCTGTGAGGGTTTTGTTTTCCTTGTTGTGCATATTACTCAAATTGGAAGCTAGAATCCATTTCTGGAATAGTGCGCGCTGATATGTTTTGAGCTCTGTTAGCACTTGGCTAGTTTTACCTGGGGAACTCTGCTAATCTTTAATGACAGCAGACTTGATTTGTTGCTGAACTCTATCATAATGTACAGATTTTTACCCGCATTGACCAACTTGAGGAGTGGGTCAAATTACATCCCTTGTAACATCAACTCAATACATCGATTTAAAAATGTTCAACTACATCAGCGTTGGAAGCAGGTAACATCTCAGGTTCGGTTCCAGACGAGGAACTCTATTAAATATCATACTTTTCCGCTCATTGCTGTTTCTTGTTCGTTGTAGAATGGAAGTGCAAGCTGGGCAGATGAGGCTGACAGTAACAGAGGAAGAGGAGAGGCCTCCAGAGACTTCGCCAAGGTGAGCATTATCCACACTCTGAAGGTTCAGTCATGATACAACCGAAATAAAACCTGTACACCATTACTATCATTACATGAATTCGTAAATAGGTTAAACTAGGGATAAATGTAAATCGGTTGAGTATTAATAGAAGGTCATCCAGCTCAGGAAGTTTGGACATTCGCCAGGGGCAGGTACATTCACATAAGCAGACTTAATGATGCAAAAGCTTTGATCGCCTTTGCGACAACAATAAGCAGAAGACAAGCAAAATGGAACGCATCAACCTCGATTCCCTCCTTGTTGATCTCCATTTGTTGTTTTGACACGCTAAGAATTTGTGTTGCAGTCGAAGCTGATGCATAATTTAACTCGTACGTTTGTTCCAGACCAATTAGCGTTCAGCTCAGACCAGCAGTTTTTCAGGCTCGCCCCGGAGTAGTTGCTTATCTTTCCCCTGAAATAGTGCCTGAAAGAAGTCCTGCAGGGGCGGGTCCTGCAGTCAGAGCGTGCACAAAAAAAAATATAGCCTGCGACTTCCTGTGTTGGAAAACCAACTGCTAGGCCAAATCTTCAAGAGCCCTTGTAACTTTTAGCTGACTGCAAGGAAGTAGCACTGACGAAGATCGATTGATGTTGTTTCACTAATTCTGGTAAAGTGTCACTTCACTAAGATGGCACTCAATGGCCACCTAGTCATTGACATGCATGCACATCCTCGGCCTGTGTAAGACGAAATAACTGGCCAGTTGCATGTTTAAATACTTCAAAAATATTGCAGGAGAGCAAGAAAACAAATTAGTCAACTACATGAGACTCTCCGAACTGTAAGTTATGTATAATTGTATGTATAAGTTATCAATGTATAATTGTGAACTGACAGCTATCATGCCCCTTATAGGCTTCTGTTTTTTTGTTTCTGCAGTTGTATGAGCTGGACAATGACCCCAAAAGGAAGGAGTTTTTGGATGACCTTTTCACCTTTATGCAGAAAAGAGGTAAAGTTGCAGCAGCTACTTTTCTTTTAATTGCATCGACTATCCAGCAGGTGAAGAAAACATTGTTTTTGAGTCTTCTGGAGGTGGTGCGCATTTTTTAATGTAAACGGTCAAGGCGTTTTGATTCTAATTGAAATGCGAGAGTAGCCAGAGACGTGAGTTTTTTTTCCCAGCACTATGTGGGAAAAAAGCAAATACCACCGACTTCCTTTTCTTAAGAGTCACTTCCTGTCCCAGTTTGAGGAGGAGTTTCTTTGTTTTCCAGATTCTCATGCTTTACTATTAGTACTCTTTCTTTGTGGCTTTGGTTATAGAACTGCATTCACCTGTTGCTCGGTTGTTAAGTGTGCCATGTCACTGATCAACTTCGGGAAAAAAAATAAACGTGTGACTCAAGAGTTGCTAAGAAATCCTTTACTAATTCCCCTCCCTGGAGTAAAGGTTTAAAGAGGTCAGCAGGTGAGAACTGCCTCTGTTTATCCTGTAGTTCTGCAGTATCAGAGCAAAGAGGATCTGGCAGTGGCCTAACTTATTTAATTGGCCAAAAGCTGGGGAGGCTCAGCTGACCGCGTGCTTCTTTGACACTGCCCACAAGACCCGTAGGACCAGGGCTGCTACTGCACATGGCATTTATCACCGACTATCTGTGGGTCCTTGTTTGTTCCCAAATGGAGAAAGGTCTTCAATTTTCTTGTTTGAGGTCTTAAACTATTAAAGAACTATAACATTTAATTGTATGGGAGAAATGTGTTCCCAAGCAAATGACAAGGCTCGGTCTGTACCTATAGAGGTGCATCACAATGTTATTACAGTGGTGCATACTTAACTTGGTGTTTTGTCAGGCTGTGATGGGTTATGATGGTCTGTTTGAGTGTGTTTGGCGCATACCTCAATATGTTTGGTCACAGGCTATAATGGTTGATGCGTTATGCATGCGAGTGTGTATGTGATGCCCAGTTTGTTTTGTCAGACTGTGATGGATTACGGCAGCGCATACATTTGTGTAGATAAGTCAGTGTGCATCAACGTTCATGTGTGCGCCTGTATGCATATGTTAGCGAGCTCATGTTTTTGAGAGCGGCAGGCTTCTGCGAGTGTCTGGTCTGGTCTCTCACCCAGAGGGCTTGTTTGGATGGTGATGAATTAAGCCGAGAGAGAGAGACAGAGAGGGAGGGACAGGATCTGTCAGGACCCTGTTAGCATCTCTGTCCAGTGGCAGACGCCGGGAGTGTTGGCTGCTGACCCTTTACTCGCACTGGTCAGACAGAGATATCCATCAAGCTGACTGATACACCACCGGACAGCAGAATACCGACTGATCACAGCCCGCCCACCCACATTATTTACACTAAATTAGAATTTTCTTAAGACAGAGCAATAGCGCGACTTCTCAGTTAGTATATAAGATGAAAATTAAACAGACGTGGCTGAATATGACAGTACCTGTGGATGCAGGGCATTGCAGCAACGTTGCTGTCGACATTAGAGACCTGATACAACCATTGCACAGGAGGTAAGGGGTATAATTTCAGCTACTCTACAGTTGTTCACCCCTCCTTAAAGACAAGAGGCACTTGGCTGACCTCTGCTGTCTCTCAAACTAGAGTCTTAATCACAGGGAACAAATTGCTTGGCTGCATTCTCTTTTTGCTGCTCGTGCCAAGAGTGTACAAGATGAGGAGCAAGCCTTACTAAGCTTTTGTTGATGGCGCCCTCTAATTACTTTGCTTTTACTCTTCCTTCCTTTTCCACTTCAAAGATAGGGGTTTGAGATTATTACACATTTTTTTTGATTAAAGAGCATTTGGGTTGTTTAATTAAATGCCATTATTATGTGGGTTTTCTAAAAGCTGGTCCTATCGGAAAAATGTCAGCCTCATGTGACTGACATTATAAACCCTGTGCTTATAAATACTACCTGCTTTTTGTGAAGCAGAGTGTGTGGTTACGTGGAATTCAGTGGAATTTCTGGATGAAGAGAGACAAATGGTGAAGTACTTTTCCCACCTCATCGTGGGGCCTCTAGGTCTTGAGAGGAAAGCAACAGCGGAAGGAAAACTTACGAGGGATTCCCATTTCCTGCCTCTGTGCTTAAAAACAGGCGTGTGTGTGTGTGTGTATATGTGTGTGTGTGTTAATGGTTGAGGAATTTCAGCAGCTGTCTTAAATCCTGTCTTTGCGTAAAGGGGCCCTTTTTAATGGGCTCTGAATCACACAAATGGCTGACAAACCTTCTATACTTTGACATTATTAGCTCCATTCTTACTACTGATTCTTCCTCTGTCCTACAAAATCATTGAAGGCTCATCGGAATATTTATTAATTCTCTTGCTGTGCCTCTTTTAGCTTTTAGAATGTTAGACAAGCTCCGTCTTACTCCACCCAATCTATTGTCATTTGCTCCAGATACAAACATCTGCTTATGGCATGTACAAACCACAATTCCATTGAAGTTGGGACGGTGTATAAAATGAGAATTAAAAACAGCAGACAACGATTTTCAAATCTTTTTTGACCTATATTCAATTGAATACATTAAAAGACAAGATATTTAATGTTCAAACTGATAAGCTTTGTTGCTTCCTTGCAAATATTCACTCACATTGGATTTTGATGGCTGCAACACGTTCCAAAAGAGTTGGGACAGGGGCAACAAAAGACTTGGAAAGTTGAGAAATGCTCCAAAAACACCTATTTGGAGCATTCCATTGATGAACAGGTTAATTGGAAACAGGTTTTTGTCATGATTGGGTATAAGAAGGACATCCCCAGAGGTTCACCACTTTGTGAGCAACTGTGTGAGCAAATAATCCATCGGTTCCAGAACAACCTGCCTCAACGTAAAATTGCAAAGGATTTGGGGATATCATCATCTACAGTCCATAACATCATCAACAGATTCAGAGAATCAGGGGACATCTCTGCACGTAAGCGACAAGGCCGAAAACCCACATTGAATGGCCGTGACCTTCGATCCCTCAGGCGGCACTGCATCAAAAACCGACATCATTCTCTGCAGGATATTACAGCATGGGCTCTGGAACACTTCGGAAAACCATTGTCAGTTAACACAATTCGGCGTTACATTCACAAGTGCGAGTTAAAACTGTACTATGCAAAGCGAAAGCCATTTATCAGCGCAAAGTCCAAAAACCAGCATCTGTGATGGTATGGGGTGTGTTAGTGCCAATGGTTTGGGTAACCTGCACATTTCTGAAGGCGCCATTATTGCTGAAAGGTACATTCAGGTTTTTGAGCAGCATATGGTGCCATCCAAGCGATGTGTTTTTCAGAGTCGTCCCTGCTTATTTCAGCAAGACCAAGCAATGCCAAGCTATATTCTGCACGTGTTACAACAGCCTGGCTTTGTAGAAAAGAGTGCAGGTACTAGACTGGCCTGCCTGCAGTCCAGACCTGTCCCCCATTGAGAATGTGTGGCGCATTATGAAGCGCAAAATACGAGCACGGAGACCCCGGACTGTGGAATAATTGAAGTTGTACATCAGGCAAGAATGGGAAAGAATTTTACCTACAAAGCTTCAGCAATTAGTGTCCTCAGTTCCCAAACGCCTATTGAGTGTTGTGAAGAGGAAAGGTGATGTTACACAGTGGTAACATCACTGTCCCAACTCTTTTGGAACGCGTTGCAGCCATCAAAATCAAAATGTGTGAATATCTCTAAAGAAATAATAAAGTTTATCAGTTTGAACATTAAATATCTTGTCTTTTAATGTATTCAATTGCATATAGGTCAAAATAGATTTGCAATTCGTTGCCTTCTGTTTTTATTCTCATTTTATACACCGTCCCAACTTCAATGGAATTGTTTTTTTTTTAATGTAATGTAAATGCACCATGGCTGCTCATGTTGGATGAGCTGGGGAGTGGAGGATATTGGCCTACATGAGTTATGCTGACATCACTGCTCATCATATCATCATATCCATTACAGGTTTTGGCTGTTTCACCCCCGCCGGGAGCGCAGGGAACTTCTTTAACACTAGCTCGACGCCACTTACCACCATCAAAGGTTTCGATTAAGCAATTGTGTGATCGTTTGATACCCGGCCGCTTTCTTATTCGGGGCTGGGGGTTGGTACAAGAGGTGGGGCTGGAAAGATGTTTACCGTCAAAGGTGGGGGGGGGGGGGGGGGGGGGTCAATAAGTAATGCTGTGAGGCCTGCGGCTGTGCGGTGGATGAGAAACAAAAAAAAGGAGGAAGAAAATGAAAGAGTGATGCAGCCAACTGCCTGTCAGCGCTGTCCACTTGAGATGATTAATGGCCACAGGCTGTGATGGACAGACACAGAGCAAGAGGCTGCTGTTCAGTGAACTCACCCATCGAGACGGGTGGGGATAATGGGCGTAAAGACAAGTGTTTTAGCCCCTTCTACTCCAGCCAGAAAACCCCACATGTTGCAGTCAGCAAAGGCTTGTTCAACCCCAGTGTGACACTCTTAATCGCTAGATTAAGAGGGACCACATGGTGTGTGTGATTGCAGCTTTAGAGTTATTTTAGGAGAAGATACCATCATAGTGGATTTAGTTCTTTTTATAGTAATAAGCTAGACTTGTCTGTATCATTAAGTTGTGGTTTTCATAAGGGTGGAGAGAAATGTATAGAATTAGAGGAAGGGGATGTGGAAATGATTATAATAGAAGATTTAGGTGCAGCTATGTGGTAACACCCTTTGGCAGTGTCGCTGCTCTGTTTGCTCCGATAACGATTTACTGAGGCTGCCGGTAATGTTTTCAGGGGCCACAGAGCAAATGTGCATATGTGGGCTTTATGTTCAAGCATTACTGTGATGGTTCTTTAAAACAAATTAGCATGGGTCTGTCTTAAGTATTGAAAAAGAATAAAGAAGTACACTTGAAGATTAAGCTGGATATTCCTTACAGGATTTGTGGTGTGGTGGGAAGAGTGGCCTCCCAGCAGGACATTAGAGGAAGTTGGCTGACTGTAACCCTGAGAGCAAGAGCTCTGTCCACACCAATTACACCATGAATGGGCTCTGGGGGATCCATGTATGCATTATATTACTCCCCTGGTCAGCCTCACACTGGCCCTAGTAACAGGCGGGCCCTCTGTACAAACAAAACAATACAATAGGAACATTCTCTGACTCTTTGATATGGCCCCATTTTCCTATAGTTAACACCCCTCGACTTCTGGAAAGTGGCAGCACCTGGTTGGTTTAACAACAAAAACACAAGGTATTGTTTTCACATTTGCCAGAGTGAAATGATTTTGCAGGGCAAATATTACACGACAAATGTTATTGTAGTTGCAGACCGACTTATTTCTACCGGTTACCACAGTCATTTCGTGTGTCATTCTAAGGATCGGTGAGAAACCTTTTTTACATTGAATGCACCAATGAAATGTAGTAAGGAAATCACATTTTGCCCTCTTGTCTTTCATTCTGTCTTCATCCCCTTCCTCCTACTTCACACCCACCCTATTCTCCTTCCCCCTCTGTTTATTGTGCTACAGTTACAACCACTGAAACTTGATAACACCATGGGGGATAGGGGCACGGGGCTGTGCTGCGGCCTGCTTGGTGAGGCCAGGGGGAGGAGGGGCTGGATTAAGGGGCCTCCTGTCCTACACAGAATGATTAATGATCTCCAAATAAGTGGGGGCCAACCTTTTTGATAGGGCCACGCTGACGGACAACAGACAAGGGAGAGACCGTTGCATGTCTGAATGTGTGAAAAGAGAGAATGAAGGATGAAGAGGGCAGACGTGGAAATCACAGTAGGAGACGAGGGCAGACGGGGTACCAGGGTGACAAAAGGGGAGGTTAAGGGAGGCACTGTCCAGCTTGTAGAAACAAGACCTTACTTTTCCATTTCCTTTGGAAGCGCAGGGTCAGTGGTATGAAGCTGACCAAGCTTGCCAACCAGTCAGTCAGAAAGATAATCAGGCAGAAAATACTCAAAGACCAGCACTGGTAGCAGAGGGCCCCTGTGCAGGAAAGGGTGGGTACGTAAATGATACACAGATTCCAACCACTGCTTTTTAATCATTGCCCCAAGACAGTCTCCAAAAGAAGTACGAAACTATTCTGAATGGAGACATCCTCCACTTCAGTTGGGATCAAAGAATTTGTGGTTGTGGTGCCGATATATCAGAGATTGTCTTCGCCTTTGGTAAACTCCACCCGTTTGGCTGGCAAATTACAACCCAGCTTTCAGGGAGTGGGCACATCTACGGGGCTCTGTTCTCTTCTTTCAAAACAGAAGGAAATGGTGGTGTTCAAGATTATTTTTATGTTGGGAGTGTGTCAGATCCAAATCTTGGGCTTGATTTTGGTTCTTACAACCAAGGCTACTCTTTGTGTCCCTTCGTCACCCAACCCCCAATCAGTATTACCTCCCTGTCATTTCCTCTGTCATTTCGTCGGACTGTTCCACCAACCCCTCTGAATTGCCACCGTGCTGTCCATCTTTAATTACGACCATACTGTAAAGGGATTTGAGCCTCTAAGCTGCAGAGCTGGGAGATTCTTAATCACCATGCTCGTAAGCAACTGAGCAGAGAATAGGACGAGCGCAGGCCTCAAGCAGATTCATGCGTCCCAACGAGGTCATCGGTCAGGGTTAAAAATAACACGGACTACTCATCTGTGCGTCTTGTTTTGTCTTTGCAAGATGCAAGTCTTTGCAATATAGCGATTAAAACTTCAGACCTCCCAAAAATAAAATCTTGACAAATAAACTCTCCCATATGAATTTGTATTTTCTATTAAAAGCAGGGATTTCTGTCCATTTCATGAAACAAACAGGAAAGTGTAGCCTTTTTTTGCAAATGCAAGTCTTTGCAAGATGCACAGTACTCAAAACAAATGGGGCAATCACATAGTCCAATCGAATTACCCGGAAATGAGCACAGGCGAGACAAGAAAGTCATAGGACAATGAAAAACTCTTCCATCAAAGGAAGTGATAGAGGAGGCGCCCTGGTGACGCAGTGACTGCGGCCGCATGCCTTGTGTCCAGGGTGTGATTCTAGCCGGGGGATGTTGGTTGCATGTTGAAGCCCCTCTTTGTCTGCCCATACTTCCTGTCCGTCTCTTCTCTTCACTGACGCAGTCTAATAAAATCTACAGATTAACAAAACAATTTTTTTTTTTAAAAAAAAAAAGTCTGAAATGAGGGTTAATGAGGTTAATGCACATAACACCAAACAATTTGAACGTCCCTTCCCTCCGACTTAGACCGCAAAAACCTTTTACTTTGAATTTACTTCTGCACAAAGATATTTAACTTTTAGGGACATTAAATTATTACTACATGTCCGGCGTGACAGGTTTGTTGTAAAGACAGCTTGGTTAAGCTGCTCCGTCATGAGACTCCTGTGATTCATAGTTCTGCTATCTCTGCATATCTGTGTGTCTTGCTTCTCCATCTGTGTCCTGTGCGCGCTCTTAAAGCAATGTTTCCCGGCCTCCACACCCCTGTGATGGATGGTACGAAATACATTACAGCCCCCAGAGGAGCCCTACACCAGTACAATAGCCCTGAGCTCACTTCCAGTGCTGCTCAGCTGCGGTGTTGCACACGCACACACACGCACGCACGCACGCACGCACGCACACACACACACACACACACACACACACACTAACAGAGATCTGAGTGCATTGGGTCCTAATGGAAAACAAGACGCTTGATTTGAGGGAAGAAAATGGACATTAAACACAAGGAGGCCAAACACTTTTGCCTCTTTGTTGACAGCATTATAGATGATGTACTTTAGTGTTTGGGATCCACGATTAGATAAAGGTAACGGTCACTTGACAAGTTACGACGTTACGAGTGAGTAAATATGAGTTTTCATCCATCGTCCGTAAAGGTGGACAAACACTTGACTTACGTTCAACACCTCATTTGCCTTTTTACTCTCCTTTAATTTGTTGAGTAACCATGGGCCCTTTAAAAAAAAGTATGAAGTGCTGCAATACACTTATAAGTGATTGTCTTTTGTCAGTAACATTCTCATGTGATATCAGGTGATCTTTGTTCTTAAGCAATTACTTTAAGGCACTTTGCATAACAGCATCTGCTAACTCCACGAAAGGTAAATGAATGACATCGCCTCAAAAAGCCCAAAGTAATTAGCATTGATGGGAGTTAAAATTTCTGAGATGGGTGCATTCTCTTTCTCTCTCCCCCCCCTCCCACCACACACACAATCTCTATCTGTTCCCCTGTTTTAACACATCTGTCTTTCTCCTCGGCTTATAGCAGCTGATGTCCCTGGTATTGATCCGTGCTGCTGGGCTCCAAATGGGGCTCATGGCTGATGGCTTTATCTGTCAATCTGGGTGCCCATTGATTGAAGCAGTTAGCTCTGTTATGAAGCTTGCTGGAACATGTACTGATCCTCTATTACAGCATTTCCCATCAGACTTTGGATTACCTCAGTCCCATTTAAGAGCTATTCTTCATTTCTGCCTCCTTGTTTTATGTGTCTATCTTGAATTCCCTCCTTCATCCTTTCTCTTAAACTCTCGTCTCCTTAACGTAGTTCTTTAGAAACATCAGTCTTTCAGCAGCTATGTCGCAGGTATCTACGGTTCATGCCATAGCCCCTCCCTCTATTATGTGTACAACATACCATTGTCGGGTTGCTGTGAGTATACATTCTCGACATTTCTGCAAAGATCAGAAGGGGCCGAGCTTATTGGGCTACTTTTCCTTTACTTTTCCTTTCCTTTGTAAATTTCTCCGTCGTGAGACGAATAAAGGCTTTCTAATTACCCTTCAGAAATAAATATGTTTTCAGAGATTATTTTACAAATAAATAGATCCAACAAATATATGCAGTGAATAAAAGGTCAGATGGACATGCAGTATCTACACATGAACACGCTTAAACAGATTTAACGGCAATACTTGTGTTGTTTATAGTTCATTTTTCCTGCTTTTTTCTTTGAAGAAGTTCAACCTATTGTGGATGTAAAGCAGCTTTTATTGACCTCCTCGTCACTCATTGTAACTCACAATACAGGCCTGTATCATCCGTGTTTTCCACCGTTGTGTATGTCAACAAAGATTTCACCTCCTCTGGCTACTACTAAATGCACTGTAACTGTTTGTCCTTGCTTCTAAAGCCAACAGTGAGTTGCAGCACAATAACAAGCTGGGCCTTTTGTAAATGCTTTCCATTAGCGGAGTGATTATGTACTTCAGATGGAGGGCGGAGATAATATCAGAGGTTGAGTATCAAACACTTTTATTTTATGTCTTTCATATACAGCCGTCTGTGCTCAGGTAATACTGAAACAAATTAACTAACAGATATAAGATCACTCACTAAATGAGTAAATTATGAGTAATTAGTTGTTGCTGTCAGCGTCGGGGCATGCAGTCTGTTGAGTTCAAGTCATGAAGTAATTAGAAAAATATGAATGTTCAAACACTTCCTTAATTAACCACTTAAAAGTTGGCACATGCACACAATACGTTATCACGTCCTACGTGCAGTATCTGAATCATTCATTTGCCCTCTCGACTCGCTCGCTGTTCTTGTCGAGCACAAAGCACCGGCACGACTTCACTGATCAACTAGATGGTTACAGAACACTAACATTCCCCAGATAATGGCTGGGTACCTTCAATTATGGCTGCTGGGTGGAGTAACGTAACTGCCTGAAGCACTAATGGATGCATAAACAGACGCACGTACACAACACAGATATATGTCCTATTTATTTCCCGGCACGAAGCAGAGCAGATTGGGACACATGCAGGTTGACCTTTAAATAGACTATTAAATGTCCTGGCATATATCCATAACTTTAATATATATTTGTAGAAACTTGTGGCATCCACTGGACCTATTAGCAATATATTTATTTGAGTATTCATTGCAGTATAAATGTCTCTACAGTAGTTTTTGTTTCTTTATCTTGCTGCCATTCAACCAGCAGCTTCAGTTCTTCTTCTTGTCAGGGATCCTCAATTACTTGGACACTATACAGTTGCTTCAAGCTGTTGTCTTCGTACCATTTACGTTTATTAACTGGACTTGAACTGCTAAGAGTTAAAAGATAATGTTCTGAAATGTCATCCCTGTACAACCAACCTATGTTTCCTAATATAAACGGACGTCCCGGGGAAGCGTGTCAAATACCTTGATTGCCTCAATCTGACATAAACCTCTCAGATGTCAGATGCTTTCTCCCTCTGAGGCGCTTCAAACATTGAATTACCACGTAGTACAAGAGACACTGACCGTCTTTCCAACTACCCATCCACTCATCCATCTCCCTGCTGGTAAGCCGGTGTTGATGGGGTCTAGTCAGTTGATCTGACGGGTCTCTGTGGATCGAGGGGACTTGGGTTACATTCGGAGAGGCCGTCTCACTTTTCGCGCCATCCTACCTTTTCAATCACCCATCCCCCCCCATCTATTCCACCAGGTGACCCATCTTCATGACTCACGGAGAAGGAGTCATGTTTCTCTCCCCCCTTTTCTTTAAGTTCATCTCTCTTAACGCTCCGGCTATATTGAACATGTAATGTATGCTGACCGTTCACGGAGTGGATGTGAAGCGGAATGTATCCTTTTACACACGACACCTGCAGAGAATGTAACGCGTTGCGTTCGTCACAGGCAAAACAAGATGGAGAGCCTCAGTTTTGGGATCCTGTGAAACCTGGGTCAGTAACCTCTGATCGCTCAGTGATTGTTTCAATTTTTTTATTATGTGGATCATTTCCTGTTACTTCAATCTCTCATCTCAACTATTATCAGGTGACAGGAAACAACAGGAATAAACAACAAAGGAAACCCTCAAAAACATTCCGGGTGTAATCCAGATTTATCTCCTAAATACATGCACACCACGCCATGCTTTTTGACCTATTATACGTATATAGAGCAGATCACTGTGCCGGTATACGCACCACTTACAAGCTGCTCTCAAGCCTTTAAACATTCTGCAGTTGCATGTTCAATGTAGCAAAAGCATGATTCAGTTTAGATGCTTTAGTGGCTATTGAAAGACTAATCCTTTTCAACAATATACAGTAATGTCATATAAATCTGTATCTGTAGCCGTGTGTCCTCTATATACAGAGATTTATCGCCAAATTGTCTCGATAAATCTCTAATCGTGTAACTCACGTTCTAATAGTGCCATTATCTGCAGTCTGACAACCACCCGAACATGTGAACAGCGACCGGTGAGATTTACAGCTTCTGGCAGTTTTTTTGGAGCCTTGCCAGTTTGTAATGTTTTACACCACACAGGCTGAAGCGCACGACGGTGTACAAAAAGACAGCTTTAATCTATTGGCTGCCTGGCTCGCTGTAATAATTCTTACTAAGAAACTACTCTCTGTTTCCTGAGTAAAAATAGCTTCAAGTGACTCATCCATCATTGAATGCTTCCCCCCCACCCCCACCCTCCATCTTTGCATTTGTTCTTTACATTGAGACAGAGGGAAAAGTTAAAGAGTTGTACTCAATCTTCCTAAAATAACAAGATCAACTGTTTCTGTCTGCAACTGTCAGAACTGAACAAATTGGCACATGAGTCGTAATATTAGTCACTTTTTATTATCTAACAATAATCTAAATTGCTTCTGTAAGCAAGCGAGCTGCATTCTGAGTTTTTTCACTTTTACGTAACAAGTTGCCACAGAGTCTGTCTCAATATTAAAAATATATACGATGCATATGTTTGTATCTACTCTGTGATCTTTGTTCAATAGCTGCTCAGTACAGTAGGCAACAGACACACAATCATTGGTCCTGTGTTGCCTCTCTCTCTATTTCTCATTAATTGCATTATTGACATTAGAGGAATGAAATGTAGGCAGCCGAAGCTATTGAGCATATCGACCAACATATTATAGACTTTATTAGACGGACTGTCCCTCTCATTTCTATCTCTCTGTTTCTCTCTGTACCAGCTGTGGCTTTAGCTGAGTGCTTAGAATAGCAATGTAAAGGGTAGCGTTACATTTAACTTCCCTTATGGGGAGGGTACATATCTTAACACTTGATATGAATTGGTCCGTCGTGCAAGTGGTGGCTCTGCCTGGACTAAAGATAGCGAATTCCATACACTCAAGGCCTTTTTTACCTTTTATGTCCTTGGCCATGCCTTAAAAATAAAACAAACATGCCCCTTGTACAGCAGGGTCTTGACAATATGCTGCCCCGACGTACGAACATATAAACTAAACAGCCAGGGGGCTGCCTGACATAAAGTAAACTTTCAGCATGTGGAGGCCAGACACTCGTCTCTCCTGTCAGTGTCTCTACATCCCACGCTACATGAAGGGTTCCATATTGTATTTCTCACAAACTTAACTTTTGAAATTATGGATCTGAGGTTGCAAGGATGAGCGGAAATCCAACACTGGTGAAGTTTAGCCCTTCTTGATATTTTGTATAGTTTTTAATGGAGTAACAGTCCGAGTGAGAGAGAGAGTGCGATGTAGGTGGTGTGGTCTTATCTTGTGTGTAGATGTGGCGGTAGGGGTTGGAGGGAGGTGGAGGAGGAGGAAGGTGTGGGCCCTCTGAAAGGACTCAGACACTGCCATGAGGCCAGGGGCTGTTTGTGTTGGCTGACACCTTCCTTACAGCAGTAATCCAGTCTTTCTCCAGCTGGCTACCTACCACACCTCCCCCCTCCCTTTTTTCTCTTCCTTCCTTACATCCTGATTCACTCATCCCCTTTCTCCCCGTCCTACTTTTCTGTGTCTTTCCATTTACTGTTCATGACATCAATCTGTGACTATTACGAGAGAATAAATCCACTAGAATGATCAAATTTACCAGAACAACCGACGATGCTCTCTGTCCTGACTGAACATGGTTGTGAAGCCTCACGTCAGCCAGCGATCATTCAGTTAAAAAAAATGTCCCTGTGTGTCGTCAGCCGGAAGACTTCGTTATGTCATTTAATTATTTAAAAAAAAAAAAAAAAAGAAGCCCATCATGTGAAGTCAGCGATATTTAATTCACCACCACTGGCGTCAAGGGCACCCAATTGATTTATTACAGAGGCCCTTTAATGTGAACAGCTGTTTCCTGCTAAAAATAGGTCAGGGGTCAGATTAAATGACCTTGTTCCTATTTTTTTTTCTTCACAATGAGATAGAAAGCTTGATCCCCAACAGAAGGTTGTAAAGGTTTGATTCCGATGGACTGTTGCCGCCGTCCGTCACCGGCACGGGGCCAACACTAGTTACTATTACAAATAACATTCCTATGAAGTTATGACTTTTTTTTTTTATTCAAGTTCATCAATGAATGTTAATGGACATTTTCATTTGTCCATTAACATTGTGAGAATCATTTTCTCTTGATATGAATTATTTTTACCCTGCTAGGAAAATACAGTTGGGGCATGAAAGTATGATTCTCTTAATGCCGCAATTCAGTCTTTTCCAGTTGTGCTCGTTGCCCTTCCAACCATCTATCTACTGTATATCTCTTATCATTTGAAGTCTAGCTGTTTACAGTCTAGCCGTGTGGCTCTTGTGTTCACTGTGCAAGTCGGTGGAAGGACTTAGGGAGTGGTACGGGGGCCCTCAGCCATAGCACTTCCCACCAAAGCAACCTCTGACCCCTGGTGCCATTAATCACTAGGCTCCTGATGGCCCTGTCCCTAGGGGAAAATCAGTCCGGGGCAAAGGATGATGGGAGGTGAAGCCTGCAGCCAATTACAGATTGGCTCAGAGCAGCTGAGTGGACAAATCACGGCTTTATGGAGAGATGAAATACCCAATAGTTTCCTTCTTGGGACCCGTGTGGCCTAATGCTATGTAGCGTTGTGCTCTCATATCATTACCGATCCTCTCGTCCTCTTCGGAAATGTAAGCAATAAGGTCGAAACAATTACTACGACAGAATAGAGTCATATGAACCGAATGTTGGACGCTGGAATTGTGGGCCGCTGTGATCAAAAGAGATGTTTTGGTCCGGTCTAATTAAGCCTGTTAGAGGTAAATGTCTCCAGGGTTGGAAAACGGAACAGATGTTGGACACCAAAGGCAAAGCGGCATGTTGATTCTCTCAAATTGGGGAACTCTCTGGCAAACTGCCCAAAGTGTTGCTAATGTGATTTCTGGTCAATTAGGACATTATCAAAGGTGCTTTCCCAGCGGCTTCACACATGATCTGATCCACGGCGAAATCTGAAACCTCGTTGATTTCAAGTGTTGACTAATTAATGCCGTTTTAGGTTTCAAAGCCACTTAAGAAATATATATAGCTATTTGCTCTCCTCTTACTTACACACACACACACACACACACAAACAAAACAAACACTCCTGTTTAAAAATATATATTTGTGTTATTGTGCTTATTGCTGATGATGGCTCTATGTGAGTCCATGTGATTTTGATTGGAGCAGATGCTTTTTAAAGGGGTGAATAAATGCATAGGTGTGAATTAAAAGCTACCGAACAGCTGGCCTGTCACTGTGGGGCCAACTGCTGCTGTGTCTCATTTGTTGTGTTCTCATTGTTCTCGGGCCGGGTCTGTATGAAAACATGGCTTCCTGCTGACCTGCAGTTTAATTCACACATCAATAACCCCTGGCTGATCTCTGACCCCTCTAGTTGTACTAATTGTTTGATGCAGGATTGATGTCCCAACGCTGCATCAAATAACTGACGAGGCGCTGGCAGCCGAGCACGCCCGCCGCTTTGATCCACTGCGTGTTCTGGAAATGTTGCTACTGCGCAGAGATGTAATCTGCCATCACAGTTTTGTTGACTGAGCAACCACAAAATAGTTTACTACCTTCTTTTCAGTCTGATAGGAACGAGTATTAACCACAAAGGTTATGTTACATCTAGAAATCCACCGCTCTTCCTAATTTGTGTACGCAGTGGCTAATGTTTAGTGAACTAATGCCGGTAATATGGGTTGGGCATAATGGTGGAATATATCATGTGGCGGTAGAAATGTGTGAGATCTTGCGAACCCCCTCCCCACCGTGGGAGCCATATTCTCACGTGATCCTGTGATTCTTGCGTGATTTCGTGAATCCGGCTCACAAGGCAACGTGATTTGGGGAGACGTTGCAGAGGAATTGTAAATACGGAGCAGGAGGAGGATCACAAATACACCCAAGATGAGGGACGAAAACTTGTTGTTGTTTCTATTGTATCTTAAGAATAAAGCCAATGCAGAAGTGACTTAAACCTGCATTCTTTCTGAAGAACAGCAAGAGGGAGAATCAAAAGAGATGCAAAAAGAAGTCGGCTTGTATAAAAGTCTATGAGCCTACATGTCACTTGATGTACTTCCTCTGTAGGTTGTGAGTTTATGCTCTCAATCACTAATTTCAAGTCCTAAATACAGCAGGACGTATAAAGCACTATACGATTTGGGGCGTGGCTAACTTGTGATTGACAAGGTCCTACCACGGCAACCTGTCTCAGTAACATTCAACCGCATGCTCTCAGCTCCGTCGCCTCGTCCAAATAAGGTCACATGCACACCAACAGTTCACCAGTTACTTTATCGTGATACATCTCCTTTCCGTGATTACAATATTTTGAGCACACTGCCCACCCCTGGACCTGTAACATCTTCTACACTAAACCACATGATATGTTAAAGCTATCAGGCCTCTTTTCAATGGTGTGTTTTGTTGTGCTAAATGTTAACTAGCTTAGAACATTAGCTTCATGTTTAACTCAAACATCCACTTATCTGCAGCTTAAACAAGCTGAACAATATCACTCGCCGTGTGCTCTGGTGGTGTGGCTGCAGTTACGTTTTGTTTGATTTTGATGTGACATTTATCATCATCAACAAGGGTTGTATTTTAATTTACAGGTTAACTCAATCAATAGTTGGCACATATGTTCATATACTGTCATCTTCTGTGTTTAATATATTATCCTGGTCTCATTTTGTGCTTGCATAAATAGATCATACAAGAGCGTCCTATTCTCCTCAACACGCAAACACAGACTTTCATTGTTGTCCAGTTGTTGCCATGTTAACAGGTAGAATGAGGAAACTTTGGTGCCAAACAATGATTGTTTTAGCACCACCTGTGCACATCGCTCCACACTGACAGGTATATTACTTGTTTGTAAGCCTTTCCTTGCTCCCACCTTAGTCAAATACAGGAGCTGCATGTCTGTTGTAATGTGCAGTGTTTTTGAATTGAGAGAAACATTGAAGTTCATATGTGACCAAACGTACATTAAGTAGTGCACAGGTCAGAACCGCCACCCCCCCCCACGGGGCTGCTACACCTTCCTGATCTCCGCTCTAATTCAGGTCCATGTGTTCACTTAGGTCCTTTGCAAATGGCTTAAAGACATGTTGCTAACTTAAGAAAATGAATCAGGGCTAATCTTCAAGGCCTGATCACACTGCTATTTTACAAAGTCATTAATGGGTCCAATTCCAGGTTAAGAGCAGCCTGACGAGCTGCTGGAGGATTGGCTGGCATTAACCGTGCTGGCAAATCTGTAATACTCCTCTGTGCCGGGCCCGGCAGCAGTAACAGCAGAGGGGTGTGGATTTACTCAGTACAATCCTCTAAATGAGCTTCATTATACTGGCCTATCTAGGAGCCCCCCACCCACCGCTGCCCATGGATTAGCAGGTCGTCACAATCCCCGGTCCCCTCCTCCCACTACATGCTCACACTGTTGCACATTGCACTTTTTTTTTTATTATTCTGTTGCATACGACAAACCACCCCCCTCTCTCCTCCCTTGTCCTCCTCCTCCCCATGCACTCCCTGCAAGCTTGGCTGCAGATAAGCTGTTGACAAGATTAATGCATCTGTATCAAAAGTCTAGAGCCGCTTTGCTTTGTGTTGTTTGCGAATCCCCTTTTCCAGGTCAAGCCAGATTGCCTTAACGGGGCTAATATGTTTTCAAGCCCAATTTAACAGGCCACCCTCGTCTCACCAGCATCCTGACAGCTCTTAAATCAGTGTGCAGAGGTCACAAATGGTTTCAGCACAGATTTCAGGATGAATAAGAGCACAAGGCATCCTGCTCTTTCCACCGTGGCGGACCTGTTAATGTTTGTTACAGCTGTATTTTCAGTGTTAGGTGCCAATATGTCTCAGCACGGAGGCGCAAAAGATAAATTGTCATTGTGTTGGCAATCTCATTTAAACATGTTGAATGAATGCACCCGACATAAAACATTCATTGTGCGTCACAAAGCCCCTCTGATTCAGTTATATGATTTGTATTGATTTATTTTATGGTTTTCCTCTCCTCCTTAGGCACGCCAGTGAATCGTATCCCCATCATGGCCAAGCAGGTCCTTGATCTGTACATGCTGTACAAGCTGGTGACAGAGAAGGGTGGCCTTGTGGAGGTTATCAACAAGAAGATCTGGAGGGAAATCACAAAGGGACTCAACCTGCCTACCTCCATCACCAGTGCAGCTTTCACCCTGCGCACACAGTAAGTCACAAAACAACCAGCAAGTGGCCATTATATAGTTTACAGATACCCAGTCGGTCTAATCTTATGCACTCTAACGTAATTTACTCCATTTAAATAAAGAATCTCTAGTGTGTGACTTATAAGCTGGAAACAAGCACGCTCTTTATGCCATGAATGTGTGTATACATACTATTAGATTTGTGTGTGCGGATATCAATACTAACCCTTGGCTCTGTGTGTGTATATACACACTTTGTTTCCCCCCACTGAGCCACTGAGCCACGTTTTCATATTCAATCCTTCCATCCATTGCATCACACATAAAGCCTATTGATTCCCATAGATTTATTGACGTGATGTGGGTCAGAGTTCACCATGACTAAGGTGTGGTTTGACTGACAGCTCGTAGGCCAAGCCTCCACTTAAAACTCTCGATGGAAGCCCGCCTCGGTGGATGTCACACCTCTATCCTGTTCACTGGCGAGGTGCCCTAATGAACCTTTATGTATTTTTAATGTAAGTGTGCTGCTGTGTAGCGTTGCTCCACAGGCTCTATCTAATGGATGCTGCTCTTAGCTTCTTATTGATCCCCATTGCTGCTGTTCCACCATTATCTAGTCAACATGCTTAATACCTATGTTCATTTTACCCTACGTTCTAATGGGATGGAACATACCAGAGCTGTGACTGTGCATGCTTCGAGGGCTTGTGTGACGTCATTGACGTATACTCAACATACAAAACATGTTTTGCACAATTTCCCACCAGGTGTGTCATTAAATTCATGTTATTACACGCACTCACGTAACAAGGTTCCTGTCAGCCTGCTGGAGTAACCTGATTTTATAAATGTTACATAAACAGGTTACCCTGTTTCCGTGATCAGGGGATTCGAGAAATGCAGTTAAACCTGCTTAATATCTTCCAGAGAAACTTGATTTCTTGACCATGTGAACACATAATCAGGTTTTTATGGTTTTTGTTTACATGTGTGAATGTGGCTGCTTGAGTGTAGACGTGGCCGATAACGCCAGGATGTAAAATGAATTATGTATTATTGCATCTTTTCTTGACAACGAAATGAAATACAGAAATTGACAGACGTCGGTTTCTTCATCTCGATGGTAAAATATTTTTATCAGTCAAATTACATTAAAATATCGTAGAATAAATGATCTTCAGCAAGCAGCGTCCGAGTTCCTTAAGATAAGATGTTGGTTCAAAAGGGGAGGAGTCTGTTTGCCTCTTCAGCTTAATGAAAAGACACGTTACTCTAATCATCTAATCAATTATTATTAAGTTATATTTATTGCAGTTATTCCATATCTGCATTCATCTGTTCAGACTGCTTTGAAGTAATAGGGGTAATATTTTGATTTGTGTGTTCTTCCTAAGGTACATGAAATACCTGTACCCATATGAGTGCGAGAGGAAAGGACTCAGCTCCCCAGGTGAGCTCCAGGCCGCCATCGACAGCAACCGACGCGAGGGTCGTCGTCCGAGCTACAGCAGCAGCCTCTTTCGCTTTTCACCCTCTCCCAGCACAGCTCCCCACATCCTTTCCCCTCCCAAGATGCACCTTTCAGCGCTGGGGGCAGTGACCTCGGGGACTCTCAACGGCCTGCACGCCTCACCTGGACCCTCTCTGAAGAAAGGTGGGCACCTTTCTGATGCTGTGATTGCAATGTGGTGTATGAAGTTTATGCTCAGATATGACCTGTAGGCTGTTCATCAGGAAAACACTGAGCTTATATACAAAACTGGATGACAGGTGAAACCAGAATGTGTTTTACTTTTAAGTCGCAATAAGCTCTTTACTTGCACAAGCTTAAATTACACTAGGTAAATGTTTACTTCATAGACTGTAGATTCTTTAGACCGGTTGAGTTGAACTGGTTCCAGTTACAGATGTGCTCAGGTATTTATAGAGAAACGCTACCCTCTGTTGGTTCTTCACAAACACTACATGGAGTCGTTGCAATGGACGGGTGGAGCAGGACTTGAAGTTTGAATTCTTTCATTATAATTTTGATTGCAAAGCAGTTGAAAGACCTTATATACAAGGCCCTAACTGTAGACTATTTATAGAATTCTGCTTCCTTATCAGGTGTGGGTGAATTTGCACGTGTGTGCACACATCTATATTGGTGTGAGTGTGTATTATTACTCTGGCTGAGAATTGCCTAAAACCTCAAGAACAATATCTGAGTACACGTTGATTTTGAATACAAAAATTATTTTCTAATCCCAGATTTGTTAATAAATGTAGTTTAAAGGAATAAAAGTAGTTTTTGATGCTGTTTTGACAGACACGTCAGACAGCATTTCATCACCATATAGTCCCATATCGATTTTTTTTTTGTGCACAACATTCGTCTTTTGTCTCATGCATTCTCCTATCCAGTCACCTTCCTTGCTTCCACTGTATCCCACCTCCACTCTGCATCCTTAGAGTTATTATATGACTTGGCATGTGTGTTAGCGTGCGTGCGTGCACGCGCGCGCCTGTCCAGGTGTTCTGTGTGTGAACCAATGCTGCCTCAGGCTGCTGAGAACCCTCAGCTTTACTACTGATTAGTAAAACCGTTCCCATGCGGGGGGGGGCCCTCTATGAACTTTGAAGCCTTTTGTCCACATCAGTAGGATCCTGTTGATAACTGTCATTACCCTGCTGTCTGCTATCTAATGTCACCTTTACATGGCTGGAATGTGACTCTGACATCGACCCCCTCTGATTCCATGGCTTCACTTGTGAAGTCCACTGTATGTAACTGCACATAAAATCAGCTGTTCTTGTCTTCAATGTAATGGTTGCAGGAACTAACAGGGGACCTGAAAGACATGAAAGGGTTAAGGTTCATACGATCGTCTTAAACCTGGAACATTATTGATAAAAGTAATACCAAGGCCTGGAGAAGTTTTAGACAAGTCTGGGAAATGAACTTGGAATTGCCTTTCTCTGTATATGAGATGAACTTGGACAAAACGTTTTCATTTCTCTCTTCCAGATGACCTCACCCCCTCCATCATGGCTGGAAGGCCCTCCATGACGTTGGGCCTGGGTCATCAGCAGGTTGCAGGCCTGGCACGCGCCGCAACGCTGGAGCAGCTCAGGGAGAAACTGGAGACCGGCGGGGGAATGGAGGGGCCAGAGAGGAAGATGGCTCGCCTGGCAGAAGAACAGCAGCGCCTCATGCAGCAGGCTTTCCAACACAACCTCCTGGCCATGGCTTCTCAAATGCCCATGAACCTGCGCCTGGGAGCCCCCGCCATCACCACCAGAGGTCAGTGAGGCCAAGTTGGTCAGAATGTTATTAAAAGTGCTCTTTGCTGCTGTAATAATGTAAATTTCCCCGCCGTGGGACGAATAAGGGCTTTCTAATCTAATCTAAAAAAAGAATCAGGAAATGTCGAAAGTTCACTGTGCTGCCAGTTTAAAAAAAAAAAGGAACCTTTTGCGAAAGATGTACTTTAGAAGGTTTGCCAACGAAACCACGTATATCCTCTTTTCCGTTGTTATGAAATC
This sequence comes from Macroramphosus scolopax, assembly GCA_901007825.1. Taxonomy (NCBI): domain Eukaryota; kingdom Metazoa; phylum Chordata; class Actinopteri; order Syngnathiformes; family Centriscidae; genus Macroramphosus; species Macroramphosus scolopax. The sequence goes on from CAAKHC010001513.1 coordinate 37,786, forward strand.
AGTAGCATTGATATCGAAACTGTTGCAGTTACCTTTTAAAATGCCACAGCTTCCATAATTGACGCATTGAATGTACTTCAGATCTCATCTTTTCTTAAAAGGTAACTTTAATATATATAATAATTAGAACGTTTGAACACTAAAAGATCAAGGCTCTTCCCTTCGTGGCAAACAATACACCCAAAGCTGTGTTCAACTAACAACCACCTTTGTGCCTCTCCAGATGAGAAGCAGCAGGACATGTCTCTGAGCATCTCAACCAATGGAAATGCCAGCATCACTGTCTCAGTGGAGGTCAACGGCACCATCTACTCAGGTTTGTATGAGGACCAGTTTGTCACGAAGGAGATCTATGGTGGTCCTGTCCATCTTTATTCTAAGATTAAAAATGTTAGAACATCCAACATCGTCACATCAGATATGACAAAAACATAATGAGCCTCATTGTTAGTGTTTATGTGATGATGTCATCCATCTTCCTACAGGAACTCTGTTTGCTCAGAAGTCTGGAGGGTCCCTGGGACCTTCTGTCTCTGCTGCTGCAGCTGCTTCAGCCTCCGCCGCTGGAACCAGCACCAGCTTTGGCTTCTGTGCACCCCCAGCTCAGACCCTCAGCCCCACGTCCTCCTCTTCCTCCAAGGGTCCTGGCTCGGCCGAGCCGGCTCCCAGCGGGTCGCCCTAACTCCGGCTGCCCACTTTGTACCTGCTCCCCAGGCCTCCCCCTCCACCTGGAGGCCCGGCATGATTATTACAGTACATTGAGAAAAACCGCTGAAAACAAAACAAACTGTTGCACAACAAATACCTCATCAACCCTGTCAACCTCTTGGCTGTCCAATCATGAACACAGAGCCCGAGAATATTATTCGACAACATGTGCCCAGAGGCACAGCTATGCATTTTATTCAACACACACACACACACACACACACACACAAACACACACACACACAAAAACATACAGACACACAATCACACACACACACACACACACACACACTTGTTATTCCTATTGAACATGCTAAACACAATCAGCTCAGCCAAAACCCACTGACAGGTGTATCGTCACAACTGAACTTGAAAAGTTTTATCTTAGGACGTTTTGTTTGTTTTGTTGCCATTTGTTGTCTTTTTTTTTTTTGATTTTGTGTTTTTAGAATGATTTTGTTTTTTCTCTTTTTACATACCTCAAATCAAGTAACCTGCAGTGGTGTCTTTACCTCAGGAGCTGTAGTATATTTAACCTGAATCAACTTTATTTTTGTATTGTTTTTTTGACCTAGTTGCAATCAGGGGAAGTCGGGTATTTCTCACCAGTGGAAGCTCGTGTGCGGAGCTCACCACCTCACATTCAACAGGCCTCCCACCTGGGCTGCTCAGGTTTCCTTGAACACGCTGCAGCCTCTGGTGATCAATCAGATGCTGTAGATCAGCATATTAAATACCTCATTTCATTACTCCGCCCTCGGCTCAGATCATGTTTAATGTCCATTAGCTTGGAGGGTTAACTAACAAACCTCCTCGGTATGGACGTCACCAAATGCTGCGTGGGATTTTTTGATGTCCAGAGATTCACCTGATACAAAACTTCTCACGCGTCTGCACAAGCTGCAAGAAACAAGAAGCGCTCGAAGTTCAGGGAGAGCTGATCACTTTTACCTCCCAGCTCTAATCTATCCAACAGAACTGCTACTACTTTTACTAGCACGACTTTGAGTCTGTTGCTCTCCGCTTTGTTTGTGCATCCAGCTACAATGTTGATCCGTCATCGTCGCCTGGTGGTTCCTCAGACCTCACAGCGGCTCCTCTGCTCGGCTCTGGTGGGTCGCTCTCTCTCTCTCTCTCTCTCTCTCTCTCTCTCTCTCTCTCTCTCTCTCTCTCGCGCTCTCTCTGCTCTCTCTCTCGCTCTCTCTTGCTCTCTCTCGCTCTCTCACGCTCTCTCTCTCTCGCTCTCTCTCTCTCTCTCTCTCTCTCTCTCTCTCTCTCTCAAGAAGCAATGTGACAACAGGCAAGGAATCACTGTTCAATTTTGACAAGTGAAAAAGGATTCACACCTGAAGAAATGCACAAGTCGACATGACTGTTCACCGAATACCTCATCAGACTCTCTGAAAAGGGGAGCGACACTACATACCTCACGTGGCTGCGAAAGCCTTTGAGACTTGACACCTGAACTGAAACTGACCACAAACGTACCGACACACTGCTGCTGCTGCTGCTGCTGGTTGTAGGAGACAAACCAACGGAACTCACTCTCCTGCGTTTAATTGTAGAACTTGTTTTAACGCTTGCTTCTGTCTCTTTTTTTTTTGAGATGTTTTCTGAGTAGACTGATACATCTGCATTCAGGGAAGAGGAAGAGACACCGACAGCTTGTAGGTTTGTTATTATTGTTAACAGGTTCCTTTCACAGAATCATACGCATGTGTACAATCATGTAACGAGTGCTTTAACACCTTTGATCTCATGGTCCACAGCAGCCTCTGTTTATTGCACAGCTAGATACCAAAAAAAGAACGAGCTGCTCAGGAATGATCCTCCAACACCAGACGGTGGCACTGTGGCCGGCCGGCATCTCATTTTATACCATTTTTTTCTTGAAGCAAGTTGTTGCAAAAACATTGAGGTACAATCTGGAAGTGTCACTACAAAAGTTTTAATTTTTCCTGCTTGCTTGAAGAAAAAAAACATTCCAAATCATAGGACGTAACAAGCCCGGATGAATAGTTTCAGATCATTAACAAATATATAATTAAACCCAGTGATTCCAGTGAGCAGGAGCCTCAACTCGCTCACTAACTAAATCACTGTGGACCCGAGCAAATTTATTAAAAGACCCATTTCCCACCCTTTAAAAACTTTGAGAATTTTGAAGCAGCAAGTAAAAGGCTGAAAATGAATTTTCTAGCTTTACCTTTGTTGAATGTGAGGCTTTTTTTTAACAGTTTCCAGACCTCCTTTACAGCCCAGTGTGATCTGAGGCCGGCGGCCTTGTTGCTTTTTATTCGACTGTATTTTAGCCATTACATGTTGCAGTCGCTTTGCAGTGCGGATCACCGTTGAGAGATTGAGGACGCCGCCGTCAGTCCTCCCGGCGTGGCCCCTCCATGACACATAACTGTATTTTATAACAGGTGAGAATTGTAGATGCTGCCTTCCAGTAGTTGCTGGTGAGATCCGGTCAGGGCAGGTTGTTACTGCTCAGCTGGGAACATGTCTCCTCTCTCTCTCTCTCTCTCGCTCTCCTTAAGCTTAATCCTTTGGAGAGGAATCACTGTTTTTTGTTTTTCTTGTCATTCAGACATCAGACACCGGTTGTCATTCATGCTGTTGCATTGAGAGTTTTTGCTATTTATTTGTGTTGATGTGTTTTCCTGAAGTAACTTCTGGCTTCGATCATTTAGGAGGCCGAGTTACTGAAACGTCAACTCTCTGTTTCACCTGCTCTAGTCGAGGCAATGTTGATAGTGTAGCTTCACTGCCTGTGTGTGTGTGTGCGTGTGTGTAAGAGCTTATTCACCAGTAGCCGTGTAATTCCATAACATTACAGCAGGTGGCAGCTCATAGTGTTTTGTTTTTTTTTAAGGTGGAGAAGTTTTAGCTTCATTTTGCATTGACAGACTTCCAGTTTGGGAAATGCCAAGTACAAAGTGACAATCATCTGCTGCTTACATTCACCTGCAGGCTTCTTCCTGCCACCTGACTTGCTGTGTGGTTGAGTATGAATGATGTGTAGTGCCTGTAAGCCTACATGTGTGTAAGTGCGACTATAAGACCCCCCGACCCCCTTCTTCTTACCTCCTCACACCTCAATACCTCAGGGCAGTGGGCTGCGGCCACTGTTGAGTTCGATGTTGAAGCTGCATTGAGGGACGAGCACTGACGGACGCTGCGGTCACTTGGCTGAATGCTACTTAAGACTGACTTTGGTTTTTGGTGTTGCATTTATGAGTTCGGTCGTCGGTAACTGCAGGTGAAGGTCTCGTCACTCGAGAAGCTGTGAAGTTGGAAGTCTGCAGAACCTTTTGTCTCTCAGATGATTTTGGAGTTAATTCAGTTTTAAAATTTGTTTAAGAAACTAACCTGATCTGTGTAAAAACAGGCGCATATGCAAGTGGTTATTGAATACCTCATTTATCAATTTAATGTTTTGTTTTTTTGGCTTGTACAATGCTCCGTATATTAATTGAACTGTGGGGTTTGTGCATATTTTTGTACTGTTATTATTACGGACATGATAATAATGATATTACTTATATTATAGTTTTTTCTCTTTGATTAAAAAGCAAAACAAAAAAGTAGGACAAAACACATGAATGCTTGTAAAAACTGGTTTGTGCTGATTGTATTTAAGAGGAGCACTTTTCCAAAGTGGTTTTCACACATTCAGTTTTGTTCATATTAGTAATATAAAGATATGGTTCTCAGGGCTTTAAACTTGTATGTCATGATAAAGTTTTACTTTATATCTTATTTCCATGTGTGTTTGGTTTTTTTATTTTCACACGTCCTGGCCGCTGTTTTATCTCGACCTCGCCGCCCTGCTGCAACACAAAGATAAGTGTTTTTATATCAGATAAACTTCCAGTAACTCAAACAACTTTTTCTGATAATCACAGGCGGTTGGTTACCAGTCCAGCAGGTTTCAAGCACGCAAGCCTCGTCACGTGGAGGGCATCGCCCGTCAGTCGGACTTCATTAGTAATGTTCAATAGGTTTTTGATGTGGTAACTTACAGCCACAATCAGGAAATATCACAATGTGAGTTGAGTAAAATGTCCCATTGAGTACTTCTGTAACTTCCCACTGATGATTGTTCCGGCTCCGTTCGCTGCAACAAAGGATTCCTCTTTACTGTTTCTGTTAAATGACACTTGACCAGGAAATTCAGGGGAGGTTAAAAGGTGAAGCCGTGCACAATACCTCGTTGAGTTTGAGGAACTGAAGGAGGAAATAACATCTACTACATGTCTAACTGAGTCCCTGGTTCCACATTGATTGGTTGCCTCTACAGGACCCATGTTGCCTATTTGAGCCGTCATTCTTCTCCTGAGATGGTTCCAGAGCATCAGCGACACCTTCCTGGGGCTGGGCATTGAAATTATTGTTTGTTCTTCCAGAATGTAAACACCACGAGCAGCACAAATACTTTCAACCAGTCGTGTTTGGGTTGCCAGGTTGGGCTCCCAATGCCAGGAGCAGAACTTGTAGTGAGACAATGTGAAGCCCATGCGAGCCTCAGAGTTGGACACGTTGGTCGGGGCAGCACAAACTAAATGTTCACCTCTTGTGATATGACGGATGCAATAACTAGGGAGGCGGATGATTGAACAAACAGACGACTGATAAATCACTTTTATAACTAACGTCATCATCAGCAGAACATCCAGTCATCACAGATCCAGAACAAACATCACATCAACTGGAACTCCCATCGTACACACACACAATCTTCAATCTACCGGTCTGTTTGAATATAACTTATATTACTCTATAAAAAAATATAAACTTCAAATATCTGATATCTGCCAGAGGAAACATAAAACAAGATAAGGTGCTTCGAGCGAGCTCGGAAAGTTGCAGCATGACTTAACGTCACGTTGTTGCTCAAGGAAATAGAAACAAGAACACTCGCCTGCGGTCTTGACAGTACCTGCGTGCTGCAACTTCACAAACCTGTCCAACGACTGATGAAAGACGGACAGACAGACGACAAGAACGGAACTGAAATGCAGCATGTTACAGACTTCACATTGCTGGGTTTAAAGCTACTTTCTATTGTTTCTGCGAACATCGATGCACGTTTACGAATCCACAGACTTTTCTTCGTTCTCCGTTTGCACGACACCAAACCACATGTACCGACTTTACACGTAGCCTCGGCTAAGTTTATCTAAAGCAAAAAGTCAAAATAAACCGGGATGAAAAAAATAAATAAATAATTTAATAACAAAAACAACGCTTTAAGTATAAAAGTTGCTAGACAAAGTTAAACTTTTAACTGTTGACACTTGTGTCACTGCATGTGAACTCTATAGAGAAACAAAACGCCGTGATGGTAAACGCTGAAAGAAATTGTGGGTTAAATGAAAGTAAGTTGTTATTATTCGTTATTTGGGACTTGAGGCAATTTGTTAAGTAAAAAAGTAAATAACTGGGGTTGTGATGAAATGCCGGATTGAAAAGATTATTTACTTTAACAGGACGCACTCATGACGAGCGCAGCTGTCAGACACGCCCACACCAGAGGGCTTGACGTGCGGCCAGGTGACTTGTCCTCCACCTGTAAGTCGTACTGCGCCCGGACTTGAACGTAGCCCTTCTCCTCCGACACACAGGTGTACATCCCCTCCTGCTCCGGGCCCACGTTATGCAACAGGAGGAGGCACTGCTGATGCGTCGGGTTGCAGGATGCCGTGTACTCTAGGTGGCGCCACGTATACTGGGCATGATGGGACGACACCGGGCACTGCAGGAAGTACTTGGACTGCGGGGGGAGCGTGATGGCGGCCGCAAAGTCCATCTCGTCGTTACTGAACACTGCGAAAAGGATGAAAGAATGTCAGGTTTTTAGGCTTCATGCAACTAAGCAGGTTGTCTTCTCATAAGGACACAAGAGCCTCGATCTTCTCCTGTTACAAGGCTCAAAAAGAAAGAAGCTACTGAATGATGTGTTTGTTTATGAATGGTTCATATGCAGGTGCCCAGCGGGACTGAAGGATCCTATTTCACTTGTCTTCATAACTACTTTTTATTTGTACTAGCAACAATATTAACCAGTTAAACCAGTAGAACCACAGTGAAAACAAATCGCCCTAACAGTTTGTTTAGAGGGTGAAGCCTACATGGTTTAATACCAGTCGAAATGCAAACAAGTGGTTCTAGAGAAATACTGGAACTGGACTTTGAAGGTGCTGGTTCGTCCGTTCTCGGCTGCTTCAGATGCAACATGTCGGAGCAAAAGCAGCATCAACATAACACGACTCCTGCAGAGGCAGGTGATAACTCACAACCTCATTTCAGGGAAAGAGTCGACATCTGATCTGTTTGGTTCAAATTAAAAAGTAGTGGCAGTGACATGATGAGGGCTGACAGCTGCCTGGCAAGATACCACACTCTTCTGAGGAAGAGTATCTCATATCATGTGAAGCAGGCAGTTTGGGTTCCACCACTAATTAGAATATCAGATGTTGGCAGACAATTCAAAAAAAGCGGCTGCTGCTAGAATAGAGAAGAGAGAACACACTGTTCCGATTCTCAGATCATTGCAGTGGCTTCCAGTTAAACATAGAATTTAATTTAAGGTCCCACTTTCTGTGTACAAGTCTATTAATGGTCTGGGCCCCCACGTATCAGAGTGACACTGAGTACGAGCCTGGTGCATGCAACACACACATCTTTGATGCCTCACAGGAAGAAGCGTGCAGCCGCATGCAGAGCTCCGTCTGTTTTCACTTCCAACGTGCTTTACATGAAAATTTGACTTGAGCTGCTTCGTTGGCTCACTGGAGGATGTGAAACAAAACCCTTCTGTCCTGGACATCGAAGCATTCAACAGTAATAATATAGATCAGACACAAACAGCAATAATTCGGGGGATTTGATATTTTGTTGGCCATAACAGACACATGTTTACAAGGTTCTTGTGGACGTTTGAGAACGACTTCATGAAGAGCGGAGGAGTCCTGCTTTTGACATGAATCGATGTTTGGGCAGAAGTTTTCCAACAACTCATAAACCTCCACAAACCTCTCTCGGAGCGATGAACTTTTGACGTGGACAAACAGACGTCCGGGTTCCCCATGGAGACATCCTGAAGTGTTCCTCTGTGGAAGCAAGGACCAGTCGCACTTAGGAAAACATCTATTAACACAGTGAATACCCACAAACACACATTAGACACAACAGAAATGATCATTTAAACTCCTACAGATGCACATTTCCTCACTTGTGGATGCATGTGAGGTACTAATACTGCAATAGAGCATTGTGGGAAGTTAGAGGAGAACACAACCACAGTGTTCTGGAAGCTTCTCCGTGTGTGCCCTTTAGACTTTCACCTGCTTTTCTAACTTTCACTGTCATCTTGAGGAAAGAAAACCACATCAGAGTTCAACACTATGATCGTTAGTCACCCTCTTCCTGTGTGGGTGATATCAGACTCAATGTGACTCAGAGTGAGACATCCTTCTTAGCGTTGTGTTTTCAGGGGAAAGCTACACCTCAGTACAACTATCTTTATGAGAACATTCATTAACATCTAACTTCCCCTGAAGCTTCGCTGCAGAGAAACTGCTTGTGTAAAGTAAATGTAGTACCAATAGTGGTGCACATGATCCGTACAGGTGATGTACAAAGGGACGCTGCATCTTTAGAGAGAAACATCCCCTTTCTGTTCTGAATCACAATCTGCTGTATCATCTGAGATTTTCACTTTCTCAAGAGATTTTATTAGATTAGATCAGAAAAGCTTTATTCGTCCCACGACGGGGAATTTTACAGCATCAGACAACAATACTACAAACTCTGTTGCTCTACTTGATCTTCAAAAGTCCTTGGTCACAATAACAAGTGACAGCAGTCCTGTGACTCCACTGTCAGCAATCAATCACATGGTAACTAGTTTCAGGGAATGTCCTTCTCTGCTGCTTGTTGACAGCCGTCACAACCAAATGATGACGGTTGGAGATCCAATAAAACATTCCATTATTTATTTAAAATAGAAGTGAAGTAGTACCTTCACTTTGTCCACCAGTAGGGGGCGTGGCCCACACTTATCATTGGTCCTGACACTTAGCATCCTAGTATCCAGTACTTCAGACACACGGGTCTGCTCTTCGACACTAACCTCACCAAGGTCATCCAGTCATGTTACTACTACCTGAGGACTATTGGAAGGTACGATCAATGCTGATCCTTCATGACACTCAAACTATCATTCGTGCTTTTATACCCTCACAGCTGGACTATTGTTGTGGGCTTTCAGCAGGCATAAATCAATTAAAGAGGCCAAATAATGCAACATTTTTGTAACAAGACTCAACAGAAACCACAGAGGGAGAGTGGAATGCCAGCGCAATGCATCATTTAGTGTTGCACAATGCACTGTGGGATATTCAGAGTCCAATATACGTAAGACGTCTCACTATTCATTCTTAAACAAACTAGTTGTAAGTGATAGACGAGGCCTTGGTGGGGACATGTTTTGATAACATGAATGTTTTGATAACATCATCATCATCATCATCAGAGTTGCTCCATGCGGGAAGCAAAGCCTCGTCAGCAGGTGAAGTCTGCTCACACAGTTCTCATATTCCTGCAAAGTCACAGAATGCGACATGACGGAGACACTCTGTGGCAGTGTCATAAATCCAACGTACACTGTGGAGGTTTGAAAAATGGCGATTCATTCGGTGTGTTGGGTAACCTCGTGCACATTCACACAATGCTTGGACGCTGAGATGCACATTCCTGCTGCCGAGGTCACACTGATCTGGTGACATTATCAAAGCCGCAAGAAGCATAACAAGCCACCGAAAGCAGCTGCAGCAGACCAGGGAAGTGTGGAGGCGACAACAAAAATGATCTGAATCTGGGTCTGGGTCGCAGACCGGACGGGCGGGGCGCACAAACAATTATTGTACAATAGAAGATGGGGACACAACAAACAACCAAATAACAACTTGGACTAAAGGAAATCACGTTGAGTTTTCTAACCTTCTACTCACTGCCGATGCAAAGGAGGAAATTAACTTAATATTGACATTATCAATCGCCCTCTCTCTGCAAATCATCTCATAGTAACTATGGTAACAGCATGAAGAGGCACGCTCTCGGTTTAGTCTGTCAGTTTGTAATTAATACTTTATAATAATAAATATTCCCAAGGAAGATCTCTTCATCCTTGTTCTATCATCAACAGGACATCGTTAGACGTGAAACCTCCAGGAGTCCTTGTTGCGTCAATGGAAGAACTTCTGCTAAAATATTTAGCTTCAAGCTTGAATATTTGTGCTCTTACTGTGTCGCAGAGGTGCAGTGGGTTTTATTCCAGCCGCAGTAGGGATCTCTGGCTAGGACACATTCCTGACAGGTGTCTCCATACTGGGCACAGCTCGCCACATCCAGTTGCACCAGCTCACTTCGGGAGCCCACGTAGAGTTTCCTCTGCAAGTAATACACAGGCCTTAACTCACTAGTTCACTACGGCCATTGTCATGATTGCTTAACAGTCGTTTATTCACTCACAGAAGAGCGGGGAAGGATGATGTCATGGATTTGGCCCCCGTGGGTGAAAGGTCGGTAGTCAGCGATGACAAAAGCCTGACTGTTGTTCTGCATTACCTTGTGAACTCCTCCGTGATCTGTTTAAAGATGTGGAAGGAAGCAGGTGGATGAAAGAACATGAAAAAAGCATTCTAACCTACCACAAACCATCCCACTCATGTCTCCTATGACTGATCCAGCCCCCACACATCACGTGGTCACATTAACCTATTCAAGGATATTCAATATATGTTTTATATTTACAGAGCAACCAGTGGTACTATATAATCAGTTCAGTGCTTTTAAACAAGATGGGTGACTGCAGCTGCTTTAGTTTCACATCCCCTTTGGTTTTTAGATTTTGAGATTTTCAAATCCTGAAATGAGCAGCCACTCGGCCCGGCTGGGCTGGGAAGATTCAAGCATGTGAGTAAGTATGTTCATGAGGTTGAAACACACAGAAAAATACACATGATGAGAGGAAGCCAGTACAGCCATGTGACACTACCCATGAGCCCCAAGAGCTGTGATGGGAGAGAGTAGAGGTGAAAGAGGGGAGGCTACATGACCTGAGGGGATTCTTTGTACCTATTTAACCGCTATCTAGCGTTCTAACTATCCTCGTTAAAGTGTCAGAGTGAAGGAGCAGGTTCACGATTCTCCATTGTTAAATGATACAAATCACTTTGTTACAATCCTATAATTTGTTTGAAAATGCTCCTTTGGTTGAGGGAATTCAAACACCCGCCACACACTGGTTTCCCCCCCGTTTTTAACTAGTCATCTGCCCTGTCATATGACGGACACATACCCACACACAAAGTAATTCCATATGGCGCTCGTGTGTTTCCTTCCCTGGGGAATTCCAGAGCCACAAACCCAAACTGAAGGTCTAGACACCGAGGTGTCTCCCTCGAGACTTTAGTCACTTGTGGAGTCATGAGAAAACATTTCCAAAAAAACATCTCTTTTGGTCGTTTTTGGTCGTCTCTCAAGGCCACCTAGGCGGAGCCCTTATACGGTTCAAATGTGAAACCGAGTAATGAGTAAGCCTCTTTGTTGCACATACTTGCATTTCTCCTCAGTCAGTCATCTCACCTAGAACAGGCCTAAGAAGATGTGTTAATTGCCGAATTCACCGAAAGGTGAATCGTTGCTCCATTCATTGACTCATACACCTGTCAGCCAAGTGTTGCAAGTATATTGATATCCTCTGTATTCGTCCTGCAGTGTCACCAGCCCTCCTCTCCACAAACTACTTAGATTGACATTCAGTGTTTGGATCCATCCCCACTCAAATGTAAAGTAAAGAACTCTTTATATCAACTTCATCCACGCCAACTCACTTAGGGACAGAAACAGAACCGGGTGGTCATTTCCGGTGGGCAGGACGCCGTCAACGCGGATGTGAGTGTAGTTGTAGGGACTAACAAGGAGGGGACCGGACTTTCCCTCAGGCCGGATCCACTCCTCCATCTGAGTGCTCATCTGGATCTTCTTCACGGTGTCCAAAGGAATCTTTGTGCTATCAGCAACACACTGCAGAAAAGAAAAGGTTCGGTGAGATACGGAGGGACATGATTCAAGCACCAACCACGAATCGTACGTGTGCTGTGTGAGGGGGAGACGCAGTCAACGCCTTTGACTTGACAAGTTAATGAACTTTTGTGTAAACAGTCACTCTTGGTAATCAGATGGTGACCCGCCTTGATTGTCCGTAAATGCTTAGATTGTGTATTTTCTTGGCTGCAATTTCTTTCGGAACAGGAAGCCCCTTTGATTAAATGTACAACAACAAAGAAGATCTTGAATCCAGTTGCATTATTCACTCCAGATCAGTTCCAGTGACACATACCACCCTCGACCTGTCTGTGGCGGAGACGCTGAATGGGGAGGTTCGGAAGACGTCGTCGATATCTCCGATCTTGTAGACACACACGGAACTCATACCCCTGCAGGGAAACACAGAGGTCAGCCGGTTTGTTCAGCAAAGATTTTTTGCTTGCTGTTAAAAAAAAGGGGTTAATCAGACGGGGTTATGTTTAGAGAGGAGAACTAAAGTTGAATAAAAAGAGAGGAAGCAAAAAATAAAAGGAGAAGCAAACGTTTCCATGTCATTGTGACGGCCTTTAAAAGGACAGAGAAGTTGCTATACATCTGCTTGGACATGCATCAACTGGAAAATGCAACAGTTTTAGACTCGTTCCGTGTGGCTGGGAACAAGTGACTGCTGTTTTGAACACAACAACCAGCTCATTGTTGAGGTCAACATGTGGCTGGATCTAATCATATGATGCTGAGACGTAGATCCTGTTTTGGATAGTTTGGCACAACATTAAGGCCGCCACATTAAGGCGTGAGGAATAAGACGAATACTTCGCTTTGAAAACTGTTCATACCGACGGTGACGCCTTTCGATGACAGATTCCTGCTCGCTCATTCACGGGGAGTCAAAACAAATGTGAAAATGGTCACATGACGTCCATACGCACGATCTGATTGGTTGATGTGATCACTGATTGCTGCCCAGACATACTGAACAAAAAAACATGGTACTTTTATTTCCTCTTATCGAGCCAATTCAAAAATATTTTCATATCTCCCTTGCATTTCACTGGGGTATTTGGTACATGATGGACGTTTTAGTAGAATAAAATGAGGGTCATTATACCACAATGACCTACCTATTTTAAACTTCATAGAAGTCACGCTGTTTTTACTTCCCCCCACTCTCACAGGAGTGCATGACTAATAATAAAGCCTTACCACTCATTTCTGAAGAGGGCGTAAACCCTGGTTTCCTTCCATTGGTCCGCATGCACAGTGGCCACATCCACCAGCTCAGAGAAGCTCTGTTTGCTCTCAGGGTCTCCACAGAAGAGCCTGGCACTCATCTGGGACGTCCATATAAATTGCAGATTGTTCTTGGGACCACCAATATCCGCCTATGAGAAACACACAGCTGATCACTGGACTGGCTTGTAACTCTTCCGACATGCACATGCAAATGTTAACATGTGCAACAGGCATTTTTAATGACCTATTATGCACAACGTACCATGCAAACCTGGCTGACAAGCGGGAGCCACATCCTACTATACAAGCCTTTGTCTACATCTTTCTCCTTATAGAAGGCATAAACTCTGTTCTGCAAAGGTTCATCTCCCCGTCGGCTGAGCATCAAACCCACATACTGCTGCACTAGACTCCGAAAAAACAAAACCATTATTTGTCTCTACAGCCTCGGGACACGAAGAGCATTTAAGGTCACTTTGTTGGACTAAACTAAAAGAAAACAATCAGTCTCCATGATATACCTTTCACATGGTTTGCTGGTCCAACTCTGTGTCTCCCAAACTTTTGGATGCCAACAGAATCTTGAGATCCTGATCCTGAGGATGTAACATAGAGAGCTGCACTGTCGGATGATTCTGGAGAGACAAGAAATCATTAGGATTTTGAAAACGATCACAGGGCTTCTTGTTTGCAGCAAGTATCTGTTTGTTTTTCATATTCCAGTCACCAGTTTCTCCTGTTTCTCTCTGTGGTTTCACTGAGCACATGAACAGCAAACAGCATTGTCTGATGACCTTAACTTCAAGGTGACCAGATAAAGACAGGGGTGTAGTGAATGTGACTTACATAATTCACCATTATTGTTTAGTGTGGTTCTATACACTGTTTATTATAAACGCAGCACTTTGTCCCTCATACATGTAATGACTGTTCAGGGATCGCGGTCCCTTTAAATAATTGGAACAGGTTGTGACATAGAGCCCGATGCCGGTGGAGACCGGGCAGCGCCTTTTTGTTCATTGATTCGTTCTTCAATAAACGAGACACGCACTCATGTGCTCAACGTGAGAAATTGTTTTTCATTCTCTGCAATTTCCACAGGGGGATCATTCCAATCTTAGTTGTATTCCTGAATTGTTATGTCTTATCAGAATTTTAACAGTATTAAGCAACACTGTGGCAATTAAACTGCTTTATGTTCTAGCTTCCAGTAAACGTTTGGATCAGATACATCCTGCCGATAGGCCGAACAAAGGAGGACTGTTGTAAAACCTGTGTATTTATAGCTGTGATGAATGACTGGACCCATTGTTACACAGTTTCAGGTTCAAATTTTAGAGGAGAGTCTTTGATGTTGGACTATGCTCCCAGAATATGAAGCCACTTGAGTGTAAAAATCATTTTCATGCCAGTTATTAGGGGTGGGAAAAAATATGCGACTCGTTGATGCATTGGTATTATTACATGATTGATGAGGGGGGTTGTAGGGAAAGTCGAGAGAGAGAAGGAGAGAGAGGGGATGATTGAATCTATTGGCTGTTTCCATGCTCGTACAATATCTACCGTGTCTACATCTTCTAATGACACAGTTGTCTACTTCTTCTGTTATATTCTAGACGACAGCGCGGGAGTCCGTGAGCGAGTTTAATTAGGAAAACTGGGGAAACTCACCATCTAGAGCGGAATGGGCATTTTTCTTTATGACAAACTTCCTCACGCTTCCCCTTATGTCCTTTAAATCATCAGCAGGCTTGCATTTGGGCGGCTCCTCTGACATGATCTAGAAGAAAACACAGCAGGCCAGAAAATATTTCAGATTGTACGTCAGCAATTTGGTAAAAACCTTCTTTCTTACATCATCATCGGTGTTCCAGTCAATAGCTGATAAGGCTCACCGATTCACACTCAAGTGTTTAGTGTTGGAGATTCATTTGTATCTCTAAAACAGACTACACAGTCTTTGCCTTCATTCTCAGTAATATATGAAGCACATCGATCTCTGTGGTGTCCTAACCATGTCACAGCACAATGTCTCCATGTGAGTCTCCATGTTAACCGTTCTGCACACAAACACCCGGTTGGCCTCCGTCCTCTCGTGGACCACAGAGATGAAGTATTGGCAATTCTGAATGACAAGAGCAAGAATGTCAGGGGTATTCAACCATCAGTAGCCGCTCTGGTCTGAATGAAGTCATGCTGTTCACTTACTTTACTCTGACCATCATTGTCAATGCAATCTTCCCACAGCACCTCCTTTTCCACAGGGGCCTGCGAAGAGAAAAGATTTTCTGTATAAAAAAAATCAATGTTGTCAGCAATTTGATTCAACACTAGATATTTACCAACGCTCATTACCTGCTGAGGATGCTGAAAGTTGAAGGAAAGCACGTACGTCTCTCCAAAAACCGTGACAATGTCCTTCTCTTCTCCCGGAAGAATTCGTACAATGGTTTGGTTTTCAGGTAAAGACAAGTGTTTCATCGTAGTCTCTAAAAATGAAACACAAGTACATTCATGTATGAACATCCCTTTTTTTTAAGTTTGTCAGTGATCCTATCATAATTGGAAGGTACATATAAAACCGGATGCTAGAGACCAATTGGTGAGAGTGATCAGTAACGTTGTCTTCGGGCATAGCTTGCTTAATGCTAAAAGCTAATTTGCTCATACTATGCTAATGTGCATCACATATAATACTGTAGCGTCCCAGGACAAGAGGGCTATGAGGGTTTGCTGGTTTTGAGGCTTTTATTAGCTGAATACAACACAGGCTACTGTCGGCCGGAGCCAACGCCAAAAAACACAATCTAAATAGCCTCAGGTGAACTACCGCCCGCATCTTTAACTACTTCCGGTTCCCAGAACCGGAAGAACACCCCCAAAACACTAACACAGGTAGACACCCTAACAAACATGCATGAACCATCTGAACACAATAACAGAAAAACACACTTAACAAATGTGCATTCCGTTACAATATATATCTTTTGTTAGAAAATATTTGCTACACGCCTTGCAGATTGGTGACGATGAAACTTAGCTAAACAAGAGTAAAGACGGACAAAGCAAAACTCCGCAGAGCACGACAACGTGATGAATTCACAATAATGAATGTCATTTATATCAATCGGTTCATTCACTGAAACTTCAAAATACATTTTATCCTCTTAACATAAAACATGTTTTTTTAAATGGTACTGAATACGTTTATAGTTACAATATTATTTCATTGGGCAAAACCGGATGTGCTCCGGTTGCGTGTGTGTAACCACGTTGTCAACTTCACATGTATTGGAGACTCAAAGAGAAGTACACAGACGGAACGTAATTTAAATTAAGTGATGTTCTTTTAGCTGTTTAAAATGATGCGAAAAACATTCCACAAACATTTAAAAAGAAACAACTTAAAATACGTGTTTACGTCTTCTTGAATTTCCCTCGGGATAAATAAAGTATCTACGTACCGACCTCATCGCAAAGTTGATATTACTTCAGTGCAGGAAAAAAAGAAAAGTGAAATATGTCATACCTTTGTCTGTGAAAACCATCCTCGGCAAATAAGTCCCCGTTGTCCAACAATTCAGACAAGCTATTAATACTACAAATACTCTTAGAACTAATAGCTCCATTCTGTATGTGAGATGTCGAACTGTGATACTCTTTGACTGCTCCGCGTCTCCACGCTGAGTTTAGTTGGGGGCGTGTCTGGCGTGTCATAATCAATTAAACAATTGTATGTTATTTTAATTTGTTGTAATAAATTATGTTCTTTTTTTTTTTTAACCACGTCACCTTAATTTCGAAAAGTAAAATAACCTGTCCACTAACATCCACACATTACCCTCATCTATCCTCTATGTATTCAACCACAATTCATTCTCACTGCAGCATCTCTTCTAAAGTGCTAGTAAAAACAAATAAAAATAACACAACAATTAGTAATAGGTTCAAGGTTTACTTTCCATTTGGGAATTGTACTGTGTCCTATGCATTTATGAAACAGATGGGACAAACCCCATGTTAAAGTTTAATAAAACAAATAGTTAATGCAAAATAAATGTTCATAGTCATCAGGCTCCAGTGTCTCTGATGTGTTTGTGTCTTTCCTGTAACAATTAACCCTATGAAAGAGATTCAGAAGTCGGTTATTGAGATAAATGTGACTTTTATCCCAAACTTTAATATAAACCAATTCATCAAATGCACGTGACCCAAACTACCAGCAGATGGCAGTGTTGTTTATCTTTCGCCAGGTTTTACACAGATCAGAGTTCGATTTCTCTAACAAGCTCTGGAAGAACTGAAATTATCCTTCAATAAAATGTTTTATCTGCTACCTAACTTATTATTCTATCTACGACCCCAATTCTTACTTTGATCCTTTATGAACTGAAAAACATATTTAACTTAAAGCATCTTGTTTTGTTAAAATAGGCACAATTTCTTTTTATCTATTTTATGGCTTTAATTAATCAAGAAAATACATCAGTCAATTAAAACATCTCTGTACGACATGTTTGTGTGTGTTGGTAATGAAGTAGAGATATCACACAGTCTACTACTATTCTAGGATTTTATTTATTTTAAATACATAACAGTAATTAATAATAAATCAG
>CAAKHC010001515.1:1316-20944 GCA_901007825.1 Macroramphosus scolopax
AGACATTTCTACGTTTTGTCCAATGTCTCTGGCTATAACTCTCTGGACATAATCTTTATACACAGCTTACAGAACATTGGACATTGATCAATTTAGCATGAAACAGACTGCACTATGTAAACGAGTTAGTCATCCATCCAGAATGAAAGAGTGAAAATAAAATTGCTAATAATTTTATGTTCCATTTGATAAAACACACTGCAATGCTTTGTACAGCACGCAGACATGTTTTTTTTTCAACTGAATGACACTGTACAATAACACGTATAGACATTGTCATGCTGAAAGCACTATTTGTAAATTAACTCTTCAGTGTCTCGTAGTACTGTATCCGTCTCTTTTTTAAAAAAGTCTTACATTTTTCAGAGTAGGCGATCTTGACGACTGGATTTGGTCCATCATCCTGAGGAGCAGGCTCCAGGTCTGCCCACTCCTTTCTGTCTCTGGAACACAGAATCACAGAGGCGGGTTTCATGGCTGCTAACGCATAACACTGCCTGAGGCTAACTAATGTAGCTAGTGCACTTTAGAGTCATTAAGCACTTTAAATTTCAAACCCAAAAGGACTACAGTTAGTTTTGGGGAAAAAACAAGAAAATGTCTGCAAATGTTCTATTGCTAGGGAATGAACTTCCAGAACTTAGCTATTAAGTATTAAATCAATACTCTTTCAATAACGTCAAACCATAACGTTGACAACTTTACTAAACTTCCTGTAACACTCGTGTTAACGTTCATGTTACTTTGACAAACGTTAAGTAATCTCTGACAGTAGTCTTACAACAGCAGTAAACACTGTGTTATTCTTGTTACAAACAGCTTAATGGGAGAAACGTTCAGTGAGTGGACGCTTTGAAGCAGCTAACGTCTTCCAGCTAACGTTAGCCACACTGACATTTCTGCAGAAGGTAACAGAACAATACCTGTAAAATATATATCGATTCGGGTCCGTAACAAAGTCATCATCGAATTGGCCATCAGCCTCTACGTCAAACTCGTTTTCGTCTTTAACAATTGCAGATTCGGTTGGAATTTCCTCGATACCTGACATTGCTAACTTGTTAGCTTAATCGCGTCTATTACCGCAAACTTGAGAGGGATACGCAATTTCCGGTGTCGCGGAAAGGTTCCTTTACGTACTGCGGGGAATTTTATACTTCGAAACAACATGACTGTTTCGCATAACAGAGCCAAAGTAACTTTACTAACGACCCTAGTGGTGCCCGTGTTTCACAAGTTTGAAAACATTTAGAAGAACTGAACACTCTGTTACATGATGCCGCATTGCAGACGCTGAATTTTCCTGATTACGTTATTTACCGACTTGAAAATAGATTCAAATCATACAGGATTCTATCTGGATGTAAAGCAATAAATACAGTTCATATGGTGAATGTAGGCATGCAATCACTAATGATTTCCAGACTTTTGACATGACTGTTTCTCAAGAGGGTTTGTTGAATGTGTATTTCATGAGTCAAATGTGTGCTTTCACTTTTTGCTGAAATAGACCTGACAGCTTTCGATTCTGGTCGTTTAGATGGTTGTTCGCCCACATCTCCTTGGGATGGAGAAAGCAGTCCCCGGGGCCAAAGCAATATTATTCTTAGCTGTGGGATCTCATAGTTTCAGTAGATATTTATCCAGTGGCTCCCTCTCTTGGCATGGTATGGTTGTCTTGTATTCAAGGGACATTCAGGCAAGAATATAAACTATAAATACAACTGTGTCAAATAATGCATATAAGAACTAATATGGAATGTAATAACTTAATAAGTCAGCACATTTATTTGTTATGAAATCACGTTTCTGAAAGTGAGGTCAAGCTGAACTTTATTTGCATCAATGACTCTGGACATTATAAAAATAAATAGATGATTCACAGTCAGTGGATCATAATACAAATTGTTATCAAAATTATGTATCAGCCAGAATGAAGAATTAAACATGCATAATCACCATTGCATCAACTTATACCTATTCAGAACACTTGTTTCATTATTTTCAATGAACAAAATCAGTTTCCAACAGTACCTGTTGACAGAATATAAAATCACCATTGAAATTAGACAGCTAATAACGTTGAATATGTTTTTTCTGACACGATTTCAATGATGGCTTGACCCAAAGTATGTTCACTGACTGTCTTCTTGATCCAGTCCATGTTTTTCAATGTAGCGTCTGAAAGAGAAAAACAAAGATTACACAAACTATCAGTGTTCAATGTTTACTATACTTCTTATAGACAGGTCATTAAACTTTTTCTAACTGCTTGTGGAGTCATTGGTGTTGAAATCAATGTGATTGTGTCACATTTGGAGCCTTTCTGGAACATTTTAAAATGAAAAGAAACGAGTACTTCTTTTACTACTTGTCTTTAACCAGTGACTGAAACTAACTACTATGCTGGAACCAGGTAAAGAAAAGATCACACTTGTCTCTCATTGTTAAATCACTGCTGTTTCAGAGGTAACCGGGATTTCACAACAAATCTGTAGGATCTTAAGTAGTGGTGCAGGGGTATTTCACATGAGATTTTTGTCTAGTGCATCTTTAACAGCTTGTTTAATCAGTATCGAACAACAGACACGACCCGGGGAATTCATTTTATGTTAATCTCTAACCTAATAGATATAGCAAAACTGTACTTTTTTGCACAACTTCAAGATGTTGTGCATAACATGACTCAGACATACATGAAGCTTTTCAATGAGTGCTGACATTTTTTAAAAAACTGATGAAACATGTACTTCTACCATTCAGTAGCAGACCTTTGTGCCATTTCTGCAGCAATTTTAAAAAGGACTCATCATCTTTTAAGTACCTCACAAACATAGGATGGCAATAAAATCGCACCTTCTTGCAAAGTTATACAGCATTTCCTTTCTCTCTTGGAGAGACAAATGTCTGTCAGCTGGTGATTTCCCAAACGATTTGGCAGCAGGCTGTGAAAGAAAGAAAAAGGGCATTATGAAATAGAGAAGAGAATATATTTGGACACAAGTGGAATATGTCAATGTGTGACAACATATAGCAGCTACAATAAAATCCCAAATCCAATTTAAATGCTTTCATATAACTCACAAGTGACCCGTAAATCAAATAAGAAATAAGCAAGCCATGTGTTCACAGTTGTTATAATGGACCGTAAATGATGCATTCCACAGTCAAATAGCTCAGGCTCAGCAGCCTGCAGAATAAAAGAGTGAAACCTTCATGGTTGGAGCAGAACCAGAGGAATAGGAGCTGTTCAAGGGCCCAAATGTCAAAGTCCCAGTCGCTTCGATTGGAGTTTCGTCCTTGCTCTCCAGCAGATTTGTGATGGTGGTGTCCACACAATTGGTTTTAGCTGAAAGTAACAAAGACGTAACTTTCAAGTGTGCCACAAACAAGACTGTATTGATGTTGCTAAGAAGGTGGTGCAAATTAGGAGGAGGCAAGCCGCTTCACATTGTGGGGTGACAGATCAGACTATTGTCGAGGAGATAAATAAAATGAAAAACTTAAAATATGTAAAGAATATGATGGATGAGAGGGAACAATGAGAGTACAGTATGGCAAGGAAGCAGGGTTGAAATGTGTGCCATACCCAAGTCCCTCGCGATGACATTCAGTGGAACATGAGGCAGCACGTCCTTCACCTGCTGGGCCATCTTAGCAATTCTACGGTCATCAGATCCCAAACTCTGCACCATGAAACCGAGGCCAATAGAGCCGGGTCCAACAGCTAAGGTGGGGAATGTAACAACGGATATGTCTCAAAAAATAAAATCCACTAAAACACCTATACAACATGCAGAGTCAGATATGATGGATGAAAATGGGATTTGCTTACTTGTGGAGGTCTGGGGGATAGTGTGTCTTTTCCTTTTGATGTGTTCTGCTTTGTCGGCTTTGGTGATCTTTGTAGAGACCAAACCAAGTTCACAGGCTAGCAGCTGAAAGAAAACAAGACACAAAATGACTGTTGATGTGCAACTTTATGGTGAATCGCTTCTGCAAACAAATACTGCAGCACAGATGGGGTTATAGCAGACTCATCTAGAGATATAGACTGACAGAGTATGGGAGAAAATTGTACATCTGATCATGTGTTAATGGTGACTACCATGCAATCCTTCACATTTACGAGGGAGATAAAGATATCACACGAAGGGAACTGCATTGATTTCACAACTGGCATAACTGCACAACATTCTAACCTCCATATCTGTTTTACATTTAAACATTGAGCCTTTAGGAATCTACTCGGCTGGCATTATATTACCTCCTGGACTTTGTTAGCAAACTCCTGTGAAGACTCGCCGTCTTGTCTCGATACTGGCGGGAGCCAACTGGAAAATAACAATAAAAGGGTTTAATGAGTTAACTCATTTGACAATCATGGCAATAGAAAGATTTGGGAAAAGTTCAAATTACTAATGAGAGAAATTGATTTATTTAATAATTAGTTACAAGTGAAATGATTGGACAGGGATCCAAAAGCTGTTTTTTTTAAACCAGCTTTTGCTTTTTCTGCTGTTCCAGGATAGTCCACTCAACAAAGACCCCTCAGTTTCCCAGAGAAAGTACCATAGAAGAAATGCTGATAGAAATAATGATACAAATTATTTAGTACCTTACATGATACACTGTACATGGAGCAAAAAATGTCCACATAAGCTCCATCAGCCAACTGGACTCTGGTGTGCTCTGTGGACATAGAAAACACAATGATACTGTTGTATAACAGCGTGGCCTGATGAGCCCTGAATTCAACTTTTTAAAGACGATATGTACGATATAGACGATATGTACAGTAACAGTTTTGGTGGGGTACCCTGGTGATCGAAACAATCTGAAAATAGCTTAATACAGCCTCACTGATTTTGAAGCCTTACATGAGCCACTGTTGCACACAGCGACACATGACACAATCATTCCTAGTTTCAAGAACTGACATGGCTGCTTTAGATTTCAGCATGTCCTGCTAATGGGCTTCCTGTAGTTTCCTGGAAATGTAACTCATTTTGTTAGGATTTTCGATAGCTGGAAAAAAGTAATCAAACAGCTACATGATTTATATGTTATAACCATGCAAGTTTATTGGAGTTACAGGATACAACAGAATGCATGTCAGTTGTAAGGTCCTTTCACTAATTTTGTCTTCTTATTGAACTAGTTTCACAACATTCAGTAACATAGAATTCAAGATACAACACAATAATCAGATCTTATAATGATAATCAGAATTTTTGCTCCTTGCTGATTCAATATTAAATGGCCTTACCAAAGCAATCAATGGTCTTTTAACCCGTAAGGCCACAGGTTGAATGGACTCGGTCAGAGAGAAGGGCCAGGAGCTGAGGAGAAAACAATTAATAACGTTTCGTAGGGGTGTCTGCATGCTATGAAGAAAGAATGTTGGATATGAAAAATCTGTGCGTTTCCCCTCAACAGACATAGAATTCAAAACAAACCTATATTTATAAGGTTTATGAAGTTAACATTGAGAGTAAGGGGGTGAAGATTTACAGGTGCATGGGGATGTGATTCAGGCAGCCTGTACAGTTACAAGGCATGAAGTGAATCATTGAAAATTAAATTCTGATGTTAGTGCATGGATGCATCTCCATATAACTCACACAAATCTTTCAGCCTTGGAGTGACCTTGCAGGCTGCAGTTTGTAACTGTACAAATATATTTGTCATCAGATTTGATGAAGATGGATCATTAGGCCTGTTTTTTTGTTTTTTCTAGTCTTTGGGATCTGCAGCTGTCTGTTTGAGAGCATAAATCCATCCTCAGTCGGTCTCTCTCTTCCTGTACATTCATCATTAGTAACGTCTGATCCGTAATTTCATATTCACTCTTCCTCATCGTCTCTCGCCTCAATTAGCTTTTTAGAATAATCTGTTATCAATTGATTTACTTTAGGAACATGAGCTTTATCAACTCAAGTGATATTTTACAGGATTTGGCTTGTTTGGCAGATTTTACAGTGTTAACGTACATTTTGTCACACGGTCTCAAAAAAATGTCACATATGCGACCGTTTGGCTGCAGTCTACAGCCCTGATCAGTTTCAGTGGCGAAGAAGCACAACTAAAAGTCAAGAAGCAAACAGTGTTATTATGAAGAGCTTATGAAGACCTATCAATCTTTAATGTCTCTGTGAATCTCCAAGAGAATTGAGCTTAAAATACAATATACTTGGTTCTGAGTACCTGAAATAACATTAGTGATGAATCATCTCCTCATCATCTTTCTACACTAATTTCCCCACAGAATTCTGGGTGGAAATTAGAAGGGGGGAAACAACTACCAACATAATTCATCTCTATCGCAAAGTGCTGTGGAAGATAATAAATGTAATAAATCATTGATTCTTTTTCACAACTACAGTCATGAGTCTAAAGCCAAACACTGTTTACTTGTCCAGAGCGAGATAGACGGATGGCGAAAAAGTCAAAACACTGCTAACTAAATCAAATGTTTTCACTTACCTGAACTTGAGCAGGCCAGCACGACCATTCGTTGTTTCCTCTTCAGGAAGCAGGAGCAGCGGCGGGGTGCCTTCGGTGGAGCAGTACCTCTGAAGAGACTCCCCTATCGCCCCCTGGCCTGACGCTGAGTGGATTTCCATGAATCCTCTGGCCCAACACACAAAGCCTGTGGAGCCTTGTAACTGGGGCTAATGCGCATAAGTAGACAGAGAAAGCTCATCGAACACTGCATTAATCTTTTTAACAGTAAAAATTTGCATGTTTCACTAGCTTTTATGCCCCAGTGCACACGCTTTCTATTCTGCATGTATACATGAGCCATAAGAGCAGAAACAATGTTTGAGCAATTACACTTACATGTGAGTATGATGCTACATTTATTAACACTAATGTAAGCACATAATGTAAATGTAATGTCATAAGGCTCAACAATGTGTATGAACACTGTAATAAATTAGATAAGAATAGAGAGTTTTCATATACTAAATCTTCCCTGTCTATAAGCGCAGACATGAGTTAGAGCATGCTGACAAGTCATAACTGGTATAGAAAGCATTTAAGGCCTTACAATAGACATATGAGAAATTAGTTCACATACCAACTACATAAAGACCATGAAAAGGATTAATGGAGGACACTCACAGTACTGCAGGGGGTCAAGAGGTTGATTATGTTGTGATCAAACTCTGTCACATGATTGGATACGTAAAGCTTGGTATTTCTGTCTCTGGATCGAGGGTTTTTCTGTCTCACGTGCATCCCCAGGACCGAGCACATAACCCGCACAATAAATCTAACAGATGGAGAGAGAGAGAGAAGTGACCAGTGTTCAATGATTTACTGACATGGATTTAATAACAGTTAAATTCAGGTCATTTACACATACTGCCTAACTGTATGTTCATTAATCGTACAGTTGTAGCCTTTAATTAAACATGGAAATTACTGTGTGTAATCCAACACAGACATACCCTGTCAAATATATTGGGCAATCATTTGCCTCAATGGTATTTAATGGGGTAGCTCAATTTTCTGCTGTCGTTACAGCTCTGAGAGTCAGCCATGCTACAAACATTTTACGACTAATATCAATGAACACAATCCAAGGAGTCTTCAGTCTGACATTATGTCACGAAGTCAGATCACACTGACATTTGTTTTCCATAGTTAAAATATTATAAAAGTATGAATCTGATATCGGGTTCCCTTCTCTTAACTTAACCGGATATCGGTTTTTAGTGGACGATTTGTATATTTTGAGAGCAGGCAGGCCGATGGCTGAAATATAAAGCCGATATCATGCACAACAAATGATGTTAGACATTTAAATCGTGAACTTAAATAAACATGTATTCCTCTGTTTGCTTATGTACATTCTGTCTACAGTGAACTTCTTTTAAATACAAAATCACTACAGAATGTCAAATAATAATCAAGAAACTGAACTTTGTAAAATCTTAACAATGAACAAATACGTGTGAGGGCACTAGCAACATTATCAGCACATAACAGCATCTCCTTGTTTCTAAGACAATGAAAATTTGTAAATATAAATACATTATGAAAAATAATGCAATGCAGAGGTTTTTTGTTTTGCTATTCAGCTGTGATTGCAGACGTCATGTCCGATGATCGGTCTGATTAACAGGCTCACCATTTGACAAATCAATCACTACTTTTAAGACTTAATATTCCGTATTGTAATTTGTAAAAGAGCAGGTATGGATTTACATTACTGCAGATAAGCAAATATACAGGTTAAACTATTGGTTATGTAATTATGCACCCTCTGTGGACATTTTGTCCAAATGCTATAATACCAAGTCAACTGGACTTGCTTGAGGTTCTTGAAGGTGTTTCTTCTCTCGCCCAAAAGGGTTCTTCAGTTCTGACAGGTGGAGGGTCCCAGGCATTTCCCTTATGGGGTTGTTAACATCTTGTTAACGTGTTCTTTGAAGCAAAAGTTGCTTCCTCTTCTGCGTTGACTATTTTGATAGAAACCTCCAAAACTTCAGTTAGTTTCACACTCTGTCTCTTGAAATAATGAATAATAGGCTTAAACTTTAGCAACATTGTTGTGTTGCCAAACTCTTCAGTGAAAAAAAGAGGCAGTGCGTTGGAACTTTGTTACACATTCCATTTGCACACAAGCTCTTTATTGCAGTTGCAGATCGCACAAATCATTTTTTTTTACCACAAATGCCAGTGGATTGCTTACACTATCGAGCCACTGTAATCCAGAAAAATCACATCCCTGTATATTTGACCTCAACCCCTTTCAATGCATTAACAACGCTACAAGAGGTTAAACAACTGGAACTCTCCACCAGTCAGAACTGAAGAAGGTTTTTGGATGAGAGGTCAAGTGAGAGAACAAGTCCAGCTGCCTTCGTATTGCACTTAAGACATACAATGACGACTGAGAATCTTCACAGTGTATGATTGTTTATGAAAATTCTCCATCATCATTTGGAAGAAAGTGGCTAGTGATGCTATTGCACTGATCAGTGTGATACTACTGAGGTGTTTCAAATACTCACACAGTCGCACCATTTATATCAATAAGGGTAGATTTAAAATACTTGCCTTCTAATGAAACTTTCTGGAAGTGCACAGCTGACCAAGAACACGTGAACGCCAATAAAAATTCGTATTAGAGTCAAACAAATGCCAACTGGAAAGTAAACCAGCAACAGCATGACAACCAGTGCATCTTTGGGAAACCTGTCAAAAAAAAAAAAGAGTCAAAGCTGTAATTGACATATTTATATACAGTAGATGAAATGGAAATAATAAACGTCAATGTTAGCGAGACTTTGACAAGCCCTGTGAATCAGCAAGACTTCAGTACTTCACATATTCTACTCATAAGTGAGCAAATTTATCTAAACAATATATCTCATGTGCTTTTGATCACTCATCATATATATTCCCACAAAGGTTACCAGTAATCATCACCCTCAGTGTTGTAGCAATGTATTATTACATTACTTTAACTATTATCATTTTAATAGCGTGATAAAAAGTGTCAAACTAAGTAGAATTGAATTTGTTGTATTAAACAAAGTCTCAACATTTACTGTGAAAAACAGTTCCTACTTTATATTAGTTACATTTAGAGGTAGCGTCACTTAAAACTTTTAACTGCTTGTGAAAAAATTGTCTACGTACTCCTTTAAAGAAAGA
Organism: Macroramphosus scolopax; assembly: GCA_901007825.1. Classification (NCBI taxonomy): domain Eukaryota; kingdom Metazoa; phylum Chordata; class Actinopteri; order Syngnathiformes; family Centriscidae; genus Macroramphosus; species Macroramphosus scolopax. The sequence goes on from CAAKHC010001515.1 coordinate 10,989, forward strand.
GCAGTATTGTGACTTTCGTTTGCTTTCAACCAGTCCTTTGGTTTCGTTTTAAACACTTTATCTCTACGTGTCTCTACGGGATTTATCAGCAAGAACACGTTAGAGAACATCTGGATGCCTCATATTTAGTCCATTTCTGTCCCAAAATCCGACACCTTAATGAACACAGCAGCCTCCACTGATCGTTTGTGCTACTTCTGAGTAAAGTAGGACATTAAAATGGCTTTTCTGTCTGAGATTACATGTCTTCATTTTCACATCTGAGGTGACATTACTAGGAAAGTCATTCGTTCCAAATACGCAGGGCTGCAAATGTGATAACTTTAGTATGTACATTTGCTGGTTGATAGATTCAGTTTAGAAAACTTTTACGTAAATTCTCAGCTGTCAGGAGAGGTTAATGTAAATTAAGATGTCACGTTCAACTTCCATCTAAGGTTAGCTTGCTAAAGCCTTTGGGGTTTATGACGGTTTTATGTCAAGTGCTAAGTTACAATTACTAATGTCGCATAATGAACGTCAACGCTGACACTGCAACGTTTACCATTGCCGTCGCGAAGCTATATAAAATATTGAGCTAGAATCTTAGTTTAGACCCTTCCTCTAGTTAGCTCAGCTAACATTAGTCAACATAAGGCGCTAGTGACATTTGGAAGCAACGCTAATTAATGAGTCGAAAAAATAAGACCGCCGATTGTGACTATTTAGTACAATTATCTGAAGATTAACTTGTAATCTTAATGTTACATTCGCTAAATTGGGAGCCGTTCGCCGACTTACCGACGAAAGTCAAACATGTCTTCAATCCCTGGAGTCTCCATGTCTGCCAATCAGACCTTTGCTCAGAGGCCGCTGCTATCAACACAACAAGAACCTTTTCTCTAAAAATGAATTAGTCATAACGTTCACGACAGCAAATGTGTCATTCGGGGAGCAAACTGGTAGCCAATGTAAGCGGTAAATTACTGTTCACCCGAGGAGATGTTGAGGTATTGAATCGAACGATTTCTGACAACCCAGCAGCGAGTTTAAAATGTTAGCTTAGCAATTGTCAACAATTGACAATTCCGCTAGCAGCGGCAGCGCTTGTGTTTTTTGCTAGCAGCAGCATTAACGTCACTTCCAGAAGTAATTTTCCAGAATAAAATGTTCATCTATTCAAATTTCAAATGCCCGCTTTAGCCTAGGCTAAATTCGAGATGACATGCAACCGTTATATATCTAAATACTAAAAAAAGCTCTTTATCTTTATGCTTTTATGTAATCTGAATTTGTGGAATAAAAGAACTACACAACCACAGTAATTTAGCTGCATAGCTACTTTTTTCAAAACAAAAGCCCCTTCCTAGGAAAGACGGCAGGACGGTAGATTGTCGCTCTCTTGTGGTTATATTTGATACTTGCACGACAATAAATTACATCACTCGACATCATTACGACCTCCAACATTTCAGCTAGGCTACTTAAACTAAATTACAGTTTTTGTGTTTTATTCATATATATGCTTAGTCAAATGTAATATTCCATAGCGTATTAGTCATCAGATGTTATATGTTTGGAACATATAAGAAACAGACAAAATATAACAAAGTATAACCTGACGATTATGAACTGTGAGGTTATACTTTGTTATATTTTGTCTGTTTCTTATATGTTCATCATGATTTGAATGTGTGAGGGATCTCATTTTAAACAAGCCGTTGTGCTTTTATAAGCGATCCAGTTTAGAGGACCATTGAATTGTGAACTGTACTTGTACTGCTTCCATGTCCTTCTAAATAAAGCATTCAATCAATCAATCAATCAATGGATTAACAAATACTAGTCCGGTAATTACAGAGAACTAGACAGATCCCAACCAAATGTTACAGAGGTCGGTGGACTAGTAAAAAGTATATAGTGTTTCCTAAATAAAGAAAGTTCCATTGCAATAAATATCTGGGTAATTAACTTGTTACTTAGCAGTCACCAATGCAGTGTGTCTGATTTGTGTTCGTTTATAAGTATTTAAGGTTAAGAGGAGGTAACGTTGTTAAATGATGAGCGCAGGAATTTTCAACGGTGACGTTCTTGAACACAACTTGTTTCTTATTCTTTCTGTCCCCTCCCACAAGCTCATGCCATCACGGATTTGTTTGGCAACAACGCTATACCTCATCTGTATGCTCGGCTCAGTATATCGATTGTTCTGGCAGGAAAACAAGCAGCTTTTTAACTGAATGCGAACTGGACAAGCGTGATTTCTCTTTTTGAAACACACAGGGGTCAACATGATGGCAGGACTCCGCTGTTGTCCTATAATCTTGTGGATGGCCTTGGCCGCCGTTCTGGGCTCTGTGCTGGGGCTCGGTGAGGACCTAGACCGGCCTCTGTTCGGGCCTCCCGGCTCTCCCCTCCGGCTGCAGGAGTCCGACCCAGGACTGAAGAAGGCTCTTCAGTTCGCCGAGGAGCGTTACAACCTGGGCTCCAACGCCATGCACCTCCGCAGAGTCAGCCGGCTCGTGTCCGCCACCAAACAGGTGACGTAAACGTTAGCGACTGCTTTCAGCATTTGTGTTTATGTCGTCGTTTTATTTAGTGAAAACAGCAAACACAGAATACTGGTCACACGGTAGTTGAACAATGCAACAGACGTGTCTAATTCTTTGTAAACAATAATGAGCCTGAGGGCCGTTAAAAACTGCGTCGGGCTGTTAAGAGTCAGCTAAACAAGAACGTATATAATGTGATGTACCTTCAAAATAATAGCACATACTCCTCATTACATTCACATCACATCACATCACATCACACACACACACACACACACACACACACACACACACATTTCACGATCAATTCATGACTAAAACCTTGATTGGCTGGCACACAGCGTGATATTTTACACGTTATAACTCAATGTTTTCTGACCGCACATAACATGATTGACGTTTGACTGCCTTGACTTCATCTGTTCTCAGAGTTGTTCTCAGATGCGCAGACATTTATCTGCGCATCCATCCGCCAAGCTTTGTGTCACGAGAGTGTCCACATAATACATCATAGACGATATGCAGTCACAAAATCTAAGTTTTGCTAAATGTTATTTAAATACAAAAAAACATAGGCCACCAATGTCGAATTGAATAGTCACGAGTTCTGATTATACCAATTAACATTCCTCACTGTGTTTATGTTTGTTTGTCTGTTTCCCAGTTGGTTAAAGGCATCCGCTACACTATTACAGTGGAACTGAGTAATACTCAGTGTAAGAAATCCACCATGCTCAGGACATGTGACTTCTATCCAGAGTCACACAAACTCAAGGTAATGTGTGTGTGTGTGTGTGTGTGTTCGTGTGTGTGTATTCGTCAAGGTTTTCTGTTTGTACCCAACAGTGTATTGATCTATTAGTGCAGCAAAGTTGTTTTGTTTGTTCAGCAGCGATGTCACGAGTCATCTAATCTTAAGACTTGGATTTGACTCCAAGTAACCCGAAGCACACTCATGTCCACATTAATGCCTACAAAGTACTGACACATCAGTATTTGATGTTTCCCTGTTCCTAGTCTTTGTAGTGGACATCTATTCCTGGTTTAGGAAACAGATGCAATCTATAAATTGAGCTGTTTCAGCTCCATTTAGACATAAACCTCGTATGTTTGACGTTATTGCAGCTTGCTGCTTTGTGTTAAAACACATTATTCCAATTCAGTTTCCACTACACTTGATATCCAGTATGTTGTATGTGTAACCAGGTTAATACACCCTTCATCATTCATAAAATCTCCGTTCTGTGTTTGTTCTTGTTAGACGGAGGTTTGTTTGTTCGAAGTGTGGGACATTCCCTGGCAGGGCACTTCCACCCTGCTCAAGCAGAAGTGCCAACCTAAAGGTGAGCTAGCAGCTTGACAGCGGCCACACAGATTGATCCTTCGGTATCCAGGATTAATGGATGTTTCTTTAGTAAAAATATAGTTGAAGAACACAACATCCTGTCTTTCATGCGACCGTGTGTTTGTTTTATTATTATTATGGTGATTGTCTCCTCAACACCGAAGCATCTTGCATGATAACACCACACCACGAAGCTAGTTGAAATAATGATTATGAAGAGAATAGTATTGTCAGGAAATATGTGCAGCTCTATTTTACATCATCATAAGAAAGATGAACAAAATGTTTGGAATGAATCCTGCCGAGCAAACTGTTTAGGAGGAAGAACCATATATATGATATTCATGAGCTCATTGATTTTCAGGATGTTACTCTGAGAAATGTACATGTTCCAGGAAGAGCAGGTTAACCTTCAGTTATTATGTAACCAGGTTCACTTGATGCTGTACAAGGTTGAAAACCTTTGAGTACAATTTTCTTTGTATTGATTTAGCACATTTTACTGTAACTGTTTTTATCAGTTAGAATTTAACTTTGACGACTGTAAAAATGAGTTTGTTATTTGATTCAACAACGTGCTTGTTTGTTAAGCATTGCAACAATGAGCTGTGTCAAATACAACACCACAACTTCCTTTTCTTTAAGAAGGGTCACTGGTCTTTTCAATAAATACATACTGTTCTAATGTATGTTGACACTTAAAGGCACGATTTTCCCTAATTTCTTTCCAAACAGCTGAACCTGAAGTTAAAGAGACCAACAAGGTCGAGGACCCGTCTACCAGCCAGCCTCTGGAGGTGAAAATATGTTCAAATATAAAACAGTACAAAGGAGTTTCATCAGCCTCGTGTTTAAACAGAACTGTTACGTGCAATAATCAGTGCTGTTGATTCTGTGTCTGCTCTGCTAGGAGGCCATGCAGCTGCTGGGCCAGTTCAAAGAGTTTATGGTTAAATACAATAAGGACTACAGCAGCCAGGAGGGTGAGTGTGCACACTGTGCATACCACACATTGCAGTTGCATTGTGTGTCACATGGCTGCAACCCCTTTATGGACTCAAAGAAACAAACTTCTGAATAGAATCCTCAACACAAAGCAAAGAACTTTCCAAAGCACAATATTGTAGAACTGATTTCGTCATTAAAAGGGCTCACACTGTGATAGGCGACTGATTAGTTCGTTTGCCAAACACGTGTAATAGATTTTCTTTCACAGCAGATATTTTGACATGAGATGGCAGGTAAACACAGGTGTTGCTGATGACATTAATGAAGATTGTTTTCTATGTCGGCACGAAGCCTTGATTAATGTGATTAGTAACACCTGGGGCTGCTGTGAAATCATGTGAGTAGTTACTTCACTGCATTGCAACAGTTAGTTTGAGCCAACTCTTCTCCACAGTTTCTCCAGTAGGGGGATAAAAAGGTTTCATGTTATACTGCAGACAGAAAGACGGACTCACAATCTAACACAGAAATGAAAACATAACACTTTTGTTGGAGGTAAATAAATTGCTGCATACTGAGAATTTTGTTTTAAACATCTCATTAAGAATGTTGTTGCAGTAGTTTGACTGACTTTAATAAAAAATGCTTTTGCCTCATTGACATTGTTCTCTGTGGACCATAAAGATTATGACCTCTGTTTTAGATTGTCAACTGCAAATTTATTAGCATTAATTTGTTTGACTCTGTAGAGGCAGACCGTCGTTTGCAAATCTTCCACGAGAACCTGAAGACCGCTGAGAAGATCCAGTCCTTGGATCAGGGCTCAGCAGAGTATGGGGTCACCATGTTCAGTGACCTAACAGGTGTGTATGCTTGTGCCTGGAAAGACTGAAACATTCTTCCAATGAGGAAATGAATCTTTTGCTTTTTGTGTTTTGCACAAGCTTTTCTTCAAAAAAAACCATCTTGTTCAGTAAAACAAAGCTGCTTTCCTTCTGCTTTTCTTCTTTCAGAGGAAGAATTTCGCTCTACATACCTGAACCCACTGCTCAGCCAGTGGACTCTGCAGCGACCAATGAAACCAGCCTCTCCTGTGCGAGGCCCCGCCCCTGCCAGCTGGGATTGGAGGGATCATGGAGCCGTCAGTCCCGTTAAGAACCAGGTACCAACAGTCGATTATAGAGAAGTCACCATGAATAGCATGTGAGTAATAAACAAATGAAAAACCTTTGGCCTACTTTATACAGATTTGTGTGTGTGTGTGTGTGTGTGTGTGTGTGTGTGTGTGTGTGTGTGTGTGTTTCTCTCAGGGTATGTGTGGATCTTGCTGGGCATTTTCTGTTACAGGCAACATTGAAGGCCAGTGGTTTCTGAAAAATGGAACTTTGCTGTCATTGTCTGAACAAGGTACCTTTGACACACAGAAGAAATAAATGTGTTCATTCTTTATGAAGCCATGATTTGATTGGTTCATTGGTTTGTCGATCACAGAGCTGGTCGACTGTGACGGGCTGGACCAGGCTTGCAAAGGCGGGCTGCCTTCAAATGCTTATGAAGCTATTGAGAAGCTCGGTGAGTAAGAAACGGATGGAAGACAGCCGGTGTATCCAACCATTTGAAACACTTTGCTCCCAATTCTCATTTCTTTCCAGAAATTATAGCTATTTATCATCTGTGAGAGAAATGTATGTATAAATGTGTCAATGACTTTGATTTGTGCTGGAACTTTGAATGAAAGGCTGTTGACCTTCAATCTCCATGTGTGGTTAAGGTGGCCTGGAGTCTGAGGGTGATTACTCCTACACCGGGCATAAACAGACATGTGACTTCACCAGCAGGAAAGTGGCTGCCTACATCAACAGCTCCGTGGAGCTACCCAAAGAAGAGAGTGGTGAGTGAGCCCAGTGAATTTGGAGACTATGAAGGAGAAGAAATGTAAAAAAAAATCCTTCAATCTGCAAATGGCACAACACTGATCTGATGAACTGAGCAAATACATAACTCCAGTACAATGTGAAATGAAAATAAGCAGCAGGTTTTTACGGGTGTTGGTATGACAAGTTGATGTTTTTCAGTTTTAGAAACAGCTGTAAACAAACATACATGTTAACATGTGTCCTCTTGACACATCCGTAATTTGGACTTCCAAATTGGAAAAGCCTCTCCTGCGTGTGTCAGCGTCAGGTGAAGCAGACTCATTTTAATCTTCTTTGTCACAGAAATAGCAGCTTGGCTGGCTGAAAACGGACCAGTGTCTGTCGCTCTGAATGCTTTTGCTATGCAGGTAAGCAGCTTATCACTGCCATCATTTAAATGTACCATCATCATCAGTGTAAATCAAGAAAGAGCAGCAGTTATTATGTCACAGTGCATCTCATTTAACTAGAATTTCAACAGCATCATAATACTCAAATTGCAATATTTAAAACCTTTTGCTTGCCTTTTGTACTTCTGTAGTTCTACAGGAAGGGTGTGTCTCACCCCTTTAAGATCTTCTGTAACCCTTGGATGATCGACCACGCTGTGCTGATGGTGGGATACGGAGAACGTAAGTGATTTTTATCCCATTAATGGATACTCTCTTCTTTTTTAATTTCTGACTTACACTGCAACCAGCCACCAGGGGTCGATCGAGCCTTTCGGCTTCTCTTTTGGTGAACAGTATGTCCTCTTAAGTCACAACATGAATTATACATGAAGCATTGTGGTGCTGCAATGATGCACTGTCCTACTAATCAATTCTCCAGACTTAAAGGACCATGCATGGTTGCTACAGACCCCTGCAGAAATCACATCATCATTTCTATGTTTTTTCAGAGAAATTGAAAAGCAAATATTCAATTCCCACTAAGATAATGAGTAATATGATAATAGCAATGTGTTTCAGAATCACAATATGATCTTTTTGGCTGGAAGATGTAGTCTACATGCTTATAGATATTATTAACTGGTTGTGTTATGGTCTGGAAACTAGAGTGGTCAATCCCATAAACTGCTATCATCTCACATAAAGATTTGTGCTCACTTCACAAAGAACTTATTTCACAAGTGAAACATCCCTTCACAGGACCGGTCCTACTGGTCCACCATACAGCATCTCATCTATGTGATTTCCTTTGTATAGTGTGGCCGTTTTGATCTGACTCAATAAGAAAATGTACCTCACCGTCAGGTTGACTTGCTGCGGCGTGTATTTTTGTGAATAAACAAGGTGGAATATTGATGATTTACAGTGAGTTGCATACCAACAGTATTGAGTTTTTTGTGTTTTTCAGGTGAAGGTACCCCATTCTGGGCCATCAAAAACAGCTGGGGGGAGAATTATGGAGAGCAGGTAAGACAACCTCACCCGCTTATAGGCTTCTCACAGACTGTAGAAATCAATGCAATAAAGCAGAAAAGTTTAAAAAATAAGTTAGTGGGCTTTAGTTTTCCTTGAAAGTTAAGCACCTAAAATAAAGATTATATATAGAAAAATCTCCCAAAAAAATACCATGACTTTTTACTGTTTGCTGGTGTGGAAGAGTGTGAGCATTAGAACTGTTCATCCGTTAATAATATTGGCTGTATGTTTTTACCTCTCCGACAGATTTCACCTTTGTATTTATCAAGTATTTTGGAGATTCAGAGGAAATGTTCTGAGGACACTTCTGTATTTAAGTGTGTGCATCTAACATTTTTTTTTTCTCTTTCTAATACAGGGCTACTACTACCTATACAGGGGGGCCAATGCATGCGGCATCAACAAAATGTGCTCATCTGCGGTGGTCAACTAAAACACACACACACACACACACACACACACATGTGATCGCACAATAAATGATGTTACCAGCTTACATTACTTACATTACACATCCAAAATGCATGAAGTTCCAAGTCACACACAAACATAACTCCTACTGATGTTACTTTGAACCAGACTAGTGTTCTACCTGTGTAACACCCACGTTGTTGTCAGTTTACCAAACATACCAGCTTTAATGAAGCTTGTTTTATTTAGTTACGTAAATGTTAAAGCAGTTTTAAAGTAGATCTTATCTGTGTTTGTAATTTCATTACACCTGCAGGTGAACAATTGCATTTTTAGTCAGTACTGGTTTTAACTTTTCTCTTTCCACAGTAACTGAGCCCATGGAACAATGCACTAATGATAGTCGGACTGCTGTGTTTTAAGTTTCCTTTGATGTTTGTTGCCAGTGATATTGCTTATTTTATGTAGTACATGAGATGGAGCACTGTTGGTCAGATGATTACAACAGCTGCAGCACAATTGTAATATATGCTATAAGACTGGGAGAAATAAAGTAAGGTTGAATAAAAAAACGTGTCATTCTATTCTTTGTTTATGGTGTTCTTCCAGGCTCTGGGCTATTACATAAAATATATACACTGACCACACTGACCAGCCATAACATTATGACCACTGACAGGTGAAGTAAAGAACATTGATTATCTCGTTACAATGGCACCTGTCAGTGGGGGGGATATGTTAGGCAGTAAGTGAACACTTTGTCCTCAAAGTTGATGTGTTAGAAGCAGGAAAACTGGGCAACAGAAGGATGTGAGCGACTTTGAGAAGGTTCAAATTGTAATGGCTGGACGAGTGGGTCAGAGCATCTCCAAAACTGCAGCTCTTGTGTGGTGTTCCCGGTCTGCAGTGGCCGCTTACCTGGGGAAGACATGGCACCAAGATGCACTATGGGAAGTAGGCAAGCTGGCGGAGGCAGTGTGATGCTTTGGGAAATCTTCTGCTGGGAAACCTTGGGTCTTAAAGGACTTAAATGCTCTGCTGCTAACCTCTTGGCACCAGATACCACAGCACACCATCAGAGGTCTATTGGAGTCCATGCCGACCATGACGGGTCAGGGCTGTTATGGTCGCAAAAGGGGGACACAATATTAGGCAGGTGGTCATAATCTTATTGCTGATTTGTGCAAATGCAAACAATCACAAGTGGCACTAGTTTTATTGTGAGTAGATAAAAGTGTGCTTAAACAGATTGTATCTATAATGGATAATGAGCATGAAATTTAGTATTTTATAGTGACCTACATAGAAAGTGAATGAAGAAACTTTTAATGTACTAGTGCTTTCGTTTGACACCCCCCCCCCCCCCCCCCCCCCCCCC
>CAAKHC010001515.1:20964-55140 GCA_901007825.1 Macroramphosus scolopax
TCTTTCCCCCCCCCCCCCCCCCCCCCCCCCCCCAGTTTGCTGTTTACTCCACAGTAAACAGTCCCCATAGACAGCTGAAAAACTAAAACTGATATCAACAAGGAAGTATACCTTACATACCTGTGGTACCTGTTACAGGGTGTCAGAAAATGTACTTTGTGAATGGCTGGTGATCTTGAATGCTCCTGGAAGAAAAGAAACACCACGTGACAGCAATGCTGCGGAAAAAATACAGTGCAACGGGAACTGACAATAAAATACTTTTTATATACTTTTTAGTAATTGTCAGAAAACAAATGGCAGAAAAATTGGAAGTGGCAATGTTACAATGTAATAGCTGCTTTTAATATGAATTATTAAGAAAAATGTTAAAAGTTGCATGACCTCTATTTTAGCATGTAAAGAAAAAATGAAATAGACGCTGTCTTTTATTTTGAAAGGACTTACTCATACCGACACCGGAAGTTCTTTTGAGGCTCAGAGTATTTACCGAAAACACGGGTGCGTGCGTTTCTGTATCACTTATGATATATATCAACGTGTCTTTAATCGAAGGTCCATTATAAATGCTGCCAAACTGTAACGAAACAACCAAAAGGACGAATCATTCCAAGGTACGTTGATAATTTTGCTGCTAAAACGGCTGAGCTTCGTGATAAGTTTTGGGACGACTAACGTCAACGTTAGCTGTCGTTAGCTAAGGCAGTAGTTTTAAAGAAAAAATAGATATTCGCTGACATTTGTTTTTAACTTTGTGAAATACTTTTGTGACCGTGAATTATTGCTGGGCAAGCCATCACTGAAATCCTGCGGGTCGTCGTTTTATAAAAGTTGCCATATCGGTTAACGGTAATTCCTGCATGTTTCCCACGTTGACATATGCGACTCTTGTGGTTTGTTGCCTCGTGTTTTACATCATTACCGTAATCCCTTTCTCATTGTATTGTTCGTTGGCCACAGCCGACAGTCTGACGGCTCTTGAACCACGAATCTTTTTCTTTCTTCAGCTGGCGAAGGAAACGAAAGCTCAACGTTTATAATGTCACAAGCCACAAAACGCAAACACGTAGTCAAGGAGGTACTTGGAGACTTTGTCACGCCAACAGAAAACCAGCAGATTGTGAAGGTAATATATACTTAATTGCATATATATACAATAAATTAGAATATCGTGGAAAAGTTGATTTATTTCAGTAATCCAATTCAAAGTGTAACTCTCATATATTATGAGCTGCACCTGTACGTATATTACAGTCTCTCAAACTAGGTGTTATCACAGTAGACAGCAAGATATTTTCTGTCTCTCATCCTCTGTGCACTTGAAGGTGACTGGTGGCCGTGGGAACAACCTCCATGAAACTGTCACGGCTCAGGGTGAGACCTTCCTGGTCAGCATGCCCACCAAGTTCCGCAAGAACCTCTGGATAAAGAGAGGTAATGGATGGGAACATGTAGATTAAGGTGTTGAGTGTATATCCGATACATGTAACAACATTAAGGTGGTTCCTGCCACAACTGTATCGATAATGATTTGATTACATGATGTTATTACCTACTGGGGATACTTTTATTTTAATCCTAACGAAACCAATAAGCAATGTCCTAAAAGAAGCAGTTTGTTAGCTTTGCAAACTTACCTCAAACTGTTTTCAGCACCAATCAAAGGGACAGCAACCACTAAAGACAGCTTTATAGTCATTAGTGTTTCCCTGTTTTGTGAAAGACTCATCAGTGATCATTATCATTGTGCATAATGTGACCCAACTCCAACTGCCGGTTCCTTGTCACTCAAGTTTTGAGTTGTGCACTACAGGTTAATTATTGACCATGGTGACCTCTGGAGGAGGAAGACCATTATATTAAAAAAAAATTCAAACATGACTCCCTCAAAAAATAGCGATGGCCAATCCCCCATTGCTGATGTCATCGCCTAGCCCTGATAGTGGCTTTGGTCGTAGTGTGTTATAGTAGGGAGGACTGCTTTGACTTTGGGATAAGCTTGTTCTATAGAAGCTGCACACAAGATGGCACCTGTCAGGTTAGAGCAGACAACACTTCAGGACAGCACAGGGGTGAACATGGGAAAACTAGTTGGGCTGCCCCCCTAAAAGTCTTCAGGTCGAGCATTTTTATATGCATTTCAATAACAGTATATAACATTGAAACACTTCAATTGGGGAGTCAATCTCTATCCTACATCACCCTGACAGTTACTGGCACACCACATAAATGCTTCGTCTGTCTCTGATCATCAAAACGAAGACACACCACCTGCAGCGTGAGAATGACTGTCGTGGATTCATGTGGTTCATTGTCAGACAGATACTCTGGGAATGAAATGAGGAATGCCACTACCTGTTCTGACTACTGATGTGTCGGGTTGTTACAACCTAAGTTGTTTAAAAAAGGACATAAAAAACGGAGAAGATTGAAGTTAGCACCCAGCTCACTGAAAACCACTGACTCTGAATTTAACTTACCATTTTTCTCTAAGTTGTAGTTTTTGCTATATCAATTGATGAACAACATGTATATATCCTGTCTTTGATATCCAGTTGATATAGCTGGATAGAGAAATAAGCTTCACACAATGTTCTGTTACATATCTATCGCATGGTGTTCTGAGAGGAGACTCGAGTATATACTCGCTATTTCTCTCTACAGAAGTAAATCTTCGAATTGAACAACCACATCAGATTGGATGAACAACATTCTGAGTTGGGTCCATCTCTGTAACCAGGTGGCAGCATTTCACCCAGAGAAATGTGCACATTGGATTTCTTGCACAGTTAAAACACTAACACATCCTTTGTGATGACGTGTGCATCACTGAAGTTTTATTTAAATAACTTAATATGTAATCCTGCAGCTGTAGAATTTTTATTTGGTGCAGAATAGATGTCACATTAGTGTTATGATAAATCTGGTCACATTTTTCCTACATTTATGATTACTTCATCTTGATGAACATCTATATTGTGTTTGTTTTCTGATCTCAAGGTGACTATGTGATTGTGGATCCTATTGAGGAAGGAGAGAAGGTGAAGGCAGAAATCAGCTTCATTCTCTACAAAGATCATATTCAGTACCTACAAAAGCAACAGCTGTGGTGGGTGGAAACACACAGACCAACACCACACACAGACCAACACCACACACAGACCAACACCTGACGCAGACCAACACCTCACACAGACCAACACCACACACAGACCAACACCTGACGCAGACCAACACCTGACGCAGACCAACACCTCACACAGACCAACACCTCACACAGACCAACACCTGACGCAGACCAACACCTGACGCAGACCAACACCTGACGCAGACCAACACCTCACACAGACCAACACCTCACACAGACCAACACCTGACGCAGACCAACACCTGACGCAGACCAACACCTCACACAGACCAACACCACACACAGACCAACACCTCACACAGTCAGCACCGTTTTGTCCAGTGTAACTGAGTGTTTTGTGATTGTCTTTGTCCAGGCCAAAGGGCTTTATGGAGGAGTCTTCAGCGCAGGACAAAACAGGAAAGCAGCCCGACAAGGAAAAGGAAGACGAGGAAGAGTCTACCAGTGACTCTGAGGATGATGAGACAGATCTGTTTGTGAACACCAACCGTTGTAACTACCAGTACAGCGAGAGTGAGGACGACAGTGAGACAGGGGACGAGGACGAGGACGAAGAGGAAAGGACAAAAACTGATTCATAGTGGGAGCGCTGAGGGCGCAGACCTGCAAACCATCTGACGGTTAGCTGGCCTGAGCTGCTCTCATCACAGACTGATTTGATAATTGATGATTTATTGTGATGTAACAGCTTCCTCCAAAGTTCTTATGCGTGTTGGACATTAAATGACTTTATATTACTGCGATCTTTAATGGAGGCTGCTGTCTGTGACTCCCACACAGGACTTGAATGTTAATATAACAAATCAAGGCCTGATTGATAAAACTCAATTGAATAAGAATCACATGACTTTCTGTCAAACTTAGATACTGTAGGAGCCTTTCTACTCTTTCCATTTCCATGCTTACTAGCTTCCTTATAAATGGTTCTACATTGACCTCCAGTGGAAGCACAACTACATTGCCAAACATTTTTTATGTCTCAGAGAAGATTACAATCAAATTTTAGAAAATTGTGCCAGTTCAAAATAATGAACTCTCGTTAACACTAACAAAATTCAATTTCAGTCATATTTGATTGTAAATGCTGGTTTCTAAAGAGACTGTTCGATGAGTTTGTGGAAGGTTTTAGCTGTTATAGAAAACCTACCACACAGTACACGTCACCACCCGCTGGTGTTGATTGTATTGATTTGATTTCCAATTTAATGCTGCATTTTAGATTATCATACACATATAAATGTATTTTCAAGTTGCTTCTCTTTGTCTTGAATGTCTCATTTAGCATCATTCCTTCTGTTTTAGTTCATGCTTTCTGAATTTCTGAGTTGTCATCAACTTGCACGTTAAATCTTCCTGCCCAAGACGTCCGAGAGTGGAATTCATGATCTGTATTGATAAAGAATGTTGTTCATTATGTAACACTCAGGAAATTCCTCCAGTGGACACACAGTCAGAATTATCTCTAAACAATAGTGCAGATTTAATATGAGCATGAATATGAAAATAAACAGAACTGAAAGTCACAAACGTCAAACTCACAATATTTGACATAATACAACAGATCAATGCGATGCACTTCAACCAGCAGCGGAACCAGTCACAGTTACAAATGAAGTGGATCTACGTTAACAATAATATCATGTTTTTTTTCACATTGTAGCGAAGACACCCGGAACAAGGAGAGCTACAAATGAAATGGTTTAATGTTAGAATATTTGGCTCATGGAATTGTCTTACAACAAACTTTTAAAAACTCCTGCTGAGCAGGAACTGATGAAGATCACATAGCAAGTCAAACTCTGCTTTTAATCTCCTCTCAGGGGCACATCCCAACACTGTGTCTGTGTCTTTTTCATATCGGCCCACAGGTCAATTATCTGGTTTGGGCTTCGTTTGTGGACCAATAAGATGGTGTGGTACACGCACTTCTCCTTCTCTTCCTTTCCAGGAAAGTCAAACGTGAGGAAGGCAGGGTTGTGGATGGGATGGGCGTTAAGTCGAACCATACACATCCCTACAAAAACATCATCAATGGGGAACAGGTGAACTCTTTGAGATATGGTGTGCAGGCGTTTGGCCAGCAGGCCTGAGTACACCACCCCCCCGCCACCTGCATATGCAGAATACATGCCATTGTAGAAGCTGTCAGGGACAAAGTACTTGGACTTGTCGACCCGATCGGGTACAGCTCTACCTATGACATCTCCAACCATGAAGTCATTAATTATCCCCCGAGCTTGTGGCTTCCTCATCTGCTCCTGGAGGTAGGTTATCATTTTTGGTGTGTTGACGAAGACGTCATCATCCCCCTTAAAGACGAAGAGAGTCTGGTCGCAGTAGCGGGAGAACCAGCTCCAGAAAAGCACATCCTTTAGGGTGAGGTTGAAAAATGTTTCACTGAAGTCCCACTGCAGGATGTCTCCATAATGTTCAGCCTCCTTCCGCAGCATCTCAGATAAATCCATGCCCAGCTCTTCAGGATTGTCTTTGCCCAGCAGGAACACCCTGCGGATGTATGCTCCATCTCCCCTCCCTCCATTGCGTTTACTATCCTGCCCCTCCACCCACCCCTCTTGGCCCCAGGTCTGCCGGATGGCCTGACGGCTTTTGAAGTTCAGCTCTGTCGTCTTGATGGCTAGGAGAAGCAGAGGCGGCTCCTTCTCATCTCTTGCCCCAGCTCCACAAACTGCACCTGGCTGGTTGATGACTGGGTAATCCCTCCTGTTCATGTGTCGGACAAAGTCTTGCATCAGCTGTGGTAGCTTGTCAAAGTTTCTCTTCATGCTATCCAAACCTGTAACTTCAGAGAAGATTTGCCCCAGATGGGATCCATCAAAGGTGCTACTGTCAAATCCTGTCCTGTTGTTTCTTGGATGCAGGATGGGGTTGAAATGGCGGTCGGTGGCCAGCTGGACGTTATTCCAATAGGCATCTTCATGGAGCTTCCAGAAAGTTGTAGGCAACGGGGGAAAACTCTCATTATGAATAATCCCTGAGGCCACGAAGTGGACACTTCCTGGACTCGTGTCTGTGTGGGTCATTCTCAAGCACACCATGACACCGACATAGAGGAACAGCAGGATCAGGGCGAGGAGTGGGCTGCACGCGCAGATCAACACATTACGCCAGCGACAAGAGCACCGCGCCATTCAGCTGCAAATACACACACACACACAGACTATGTTAGCTTGGACAAATCTTAAAACTTATCAGAGACGTTTTAAACATTAAAATACTGAACACACATCACATGTTCCATGGTGTCTCCTGAATAATTTACTCATGGACAGAGGGGCTGAAGAAACATGAGAGAGAACTGAGGAAGACAAGGAAAGAGGAAAAGAATGCAATAAGAGATGAAAAAATGACATAATATAATCATTATCAGCAGGTAGAGTTTGTCCTGTTGTCATGGAATAAGAAATGGAATTTTTATATCACCAGAGCATGTAGCACGACCTAATGCTCCAGAACAGGTAGTGAATGCGGACAACGGTTTTCAAACTCAACTAGATTTTAAAGAATGAGGAGCTTCTGAGGTTCAGTTTCAGAGTCAGAAGTTTCGCTCACCTGGTTCAGACTCCCTCATCCACTGAATCCTTATCTGCTTTGATCATCAAAGCTGGCGTTCCACGCTCGTAATGTGACGGCTCCAATATCAATATTAGTTATTCTAAGTAAAAATGAAAGTGGTCGAGTCAGTCAATGGTCTGTCAAAAGTGTGTGGGCCACCTGAGTAATGAGACCTCTGTAGTTCACGGAGATTTGAATGACTAATGCCAAATGCTCCCCAGGAATCTTTGAGAAACATCAGTGGAGTGTGTGTGAGTGTGTGAGGTATCCACCCACCGACAGAAAGAGAGCAAACTGGAAGAACACGTTAGCTCATCAGTCTGACATTAAGGGGTTCGGCTGGTCCACAAGCCCCACGCAGGGTCAACCAAACGGGTTGCATGAGAGAGATCTAAATATAAAAACACTGCTCCTCTTTAATCATGTTAATCATGTTGTATGTTAATGACAGAGCGCAGGTGCAGCCTCCTCCACTGCAACATGTCATCATTTCAGGCTGAGTCACCTGGTCATCAGGTTCAACTGGAATTCTGAACAGGGATTTGAATTGCCAAATGGAAGCTTTTATTGAACTTGTACCCCTGAAACAAAAACCCATGAACACCACGATCCACAAACACTTCACCACCCACAAGCATGTAGTTTTAATTTGGTCCTTGTAAAATTATATTCCCAACAACATAGGGACAGTTCATACATCACAATGTGACATCTGTGACTGAGAGGGGATCATTTGTTTTAATTCAATATTAGTATTTGGAATCTGCTGTCTTTTACATGTATGTTGTACCTGTTTTTCCATTCTCGTCATATTTATCTGACTGGTTAGAAGTTGCATCTCACAGATTAGAACGTCTTCCTATCAAAGTTGTATCTGTCAGCATTAATTGATTTATTTTGGTCTTTTCACAAGCAGGCGGTTCAGCAGGACAGAATGTCCTCGAACACAAGCATGTGCTCTCTCATCTGTTATTATTTTGCGTAAGTGTCACAGTGCTTTGAGTTTTGACAGCCAGTTGTATTTTCTTGACTGTTTTCTTAATGTTTTTAAATTCATATTTCACATAGAAATTAAGTTGTTTTACAAAGGTAAATAGTTTCCACTGAAATATATATAAACTGAAATTACCACATTTGTTGATCACTTCCAGAGACTGTATAAAATACGTGGATCCAACCATTATGATAATCTTTGTTTGGTCTGCAGACTTGTTCAGAATTGTGACATCAAGAGAGACGAGGAGTTTGAGGATTACAAACTGCTAAAGGTACTAAATGGTAAACACTCCTCACTGGGTGCGGTCGCCACTCACCTAGTTATATCTTATATCAAGGTTTCCCTTATGAAACCCCTTAAGTTTCTGTTTTTCCGGTTGGTAAACGACATCAGCAGCGCTGCAGTGAACCAGCCCGACAGTTCAGCATCACGAGTGAAGAAAGGTTTGGCTCATCTTCTTGGAATGTGTTGATGAGCAACAGACAAATCAGGAACACAGTTAAACGTCTCCTGATTTGTCTGTTTGAAAAACTTCATTTGATGTTGAGAGTCTATGCGGTTCGTGACAAATGTGTCCAATATTTAATTTGGTGGATAAGGAGGAACAAATGGTCATAATCTGTTCTCATGTCCTCCGATAAGAGTCAACAGACTTGTTTAGAAGACTGGTTGTTCCACATGTTTTGCTCTGGTTGATGTGAAGAGCATTCTGTTGTACTGTATACATCAGAGTAACAGAATGGACCTAGTGATCATTGTGAGCAGCAGTATGTGTTACATCATGTCTGAGTCTGTCCTGGGCAGTATGTTAGTAGGCATTTCTGAACAGCTGTTTTATTCCACTAATCTGACTGAAACGTTTGAGTTTCAGTCAGTGAATTACAGAGGTATGACCTGCCTGAGGCTGTGAATTCTTTGAGTGAGTCGACCTTTCTAGTATTTCTCTTTCGCAAATTCTTACCATCTTCGGCCCCTCCATCCTCTCCGTCCCCTCCTCCCTCCTCAGCGATCCCCTGGCTGACCATGAAGGAGGAGTTTGATGCTGAGGGGTCGGCCGCGGGTCATGTGTCATGTGGGTCTCCAACGCAAATCTTTACAACACTGCGCCTTGTTGAATCGCATCCAAAACATTTACGCATGTTAGAAAAGGTGTGGTTCACCTGAACAAAGTTCAAAGTCAGACAGGTTGTACTGGGCTTCGTATTGGAATTTGATGATGCAATCTCGAAAATGTCCCAGCAGTGAAGCACCGGTTAACAACATTAACATTTCAGTACAATGAAGGGATCCAACAGCTCTGAAAGTCACAAAGCTGAAAGAAATGCAGCTTTAATTTATTAATGGTTTCAATAACATCTGAACTTCTGCTCTGGCATGTCAAAAGGTCTGAAATAGGTCGAGTTGATTCCACATTTAGCCATTAATTACTATTTTTACTTTTGTAGAACTATGGAATTCATTGTCTAACAACATTTTAGACATTTATTTAGAAAAATAATTTCTATTCAGTCACTGACAGTGAAATCAGCATGCTGACATCCATTATTCCCAAACTGAACACTGCCACCTGCTGGTCCTTTTCTGTACAGCTGGTGCAACGCAGATCTCTGCCTTCTTGATTTCCTACTTATTTTCAAATGAATGCTCGGATGATGAGTTACAGCGCCCAGAGAGACATTTTAAAAACATTTTACGTGATATAAAGACGACAGGACTGTTTCAAAATGGTAGGAATAAAGTTTTATTTTCCATATGAAGGGGTGGTTTTGGATTTTTCTTCTTTTACAAGTTGTATGTTTTTTTGATAAAACTTGCAAAAAATCTTCTAGCATATTCCAAGAATGATGGACATGAAGAGAAGGGAATTTATTGCTGAATGTTAAAATGAAGACACATTTTAATTTATTTTATTTTTTTTTTACCGAGTGGAAAAAAACGATTTGCTTGCTGCTTTATCCATGCACCCAACTACCAGTACCACTAGGACATGCAGGGGGAGGAGGGTGAGAGGAGGGGAGGAGGAGGAAGAGGGGGGAGGGAGGAGAGAGGGAGTCGGGAGGTAAAAAAAGTCAAAAACTGCTCAACAAACACAGACATGGAAGGGCTTTAAGTGTGTGTGTGTGTTTGTTTGTGTGCGTGTGTGTGTCCCGGTGTGTTCTTCATCATCTTAGATAAGAAGTGTATGATCTTGGTCTTTATGTGTGAAATACATGTGTATGTACAGGGCAGGAAGGAGTGCAGGGTGAGGAGAGACAGGGCGGGGGTGTTAACAATTCAACTAGCTCTAGAAGCACACTACCCTCACTTGCGGAATTTCCACATTGCAAATCCCAGATTGATTACAGTGATAGTACGACAAAACTAGCCAGACCTTTGGGCCATGAAGCCAAATAATGATTCATATGATTCTAGTATGATCCCCCTGGAATGGAGGGGTTCCTCGTCATTTTTAGATTTCTATATCTGTGATCCATGCATCTCCTGCGTGAAAACCAAAACAACTCTAGTAACTGAGAATGAAATCTAACAGGGACACATATCGTATCTGACAGAACGTTTTCCTCATTGAACTTGGAAGGGCCTCGAAACTGATTGTATATATCTGAAGAGTTTCTGACATGTTGGCCTACTGTTAGTGTGCTGTTCACTAATATGCACTCGTCTGGAGATGGGGCCTCGATTCATCCAACGCTTCTGAAGGTCTGTAAGGGAGTGAGACGGACGTGGAGGTATGGGTACGAGACGATGTCAGGTGGAGGGGGGCTGACAGACACGGACACAGAACAGATCATTCAGTCAATATGACCAAGCAAAACAAGTTCAATCAATAAAAGTATAGAAATGCAAATCAAGGATGCAGTAGTCAGTATTATCATATACCACAGTTCAGCTGTGAGCTAAACGAAGAGTAGAACCGTACTCAGAAACTCACGAGCAGTGCGAACCCGCAACCTTAACGCAAGCCATTTTTATCCCATCACAGTAGTGCCATCACTAGTGGGGTGAAAGGGGGTGACAAGGTTTCCAGGAGGATTACATTAGTACAAAAAGAAAGGGGGGAACCCAGAGTGAGCAGTGGGCCCGGATCTCCCAGCTACGCCCCTCCACAGATGTGGTCTCATCATCATCGTTTGCTCGTCATCAGCGCGACCCACACACAGCGTCACACATGCCCACTGACACACATACACACAACCTTTTGAAGTAAAAAAAAAAAAAAAAAAACGTAACAGATTCTCCCTTCTGATTTCAAGAGTTTTTCCCCACACTTACTTAATCATGGACCTAAACGCATCGAACAAGAAGGAGAGTGAGGGGACGTGGATCTGGCCTGCGAACTGAACTGTGACTGAGATGGCGTGCTCTCTCGGCTTGAGTCTCTTGGCTGTGATGTGATGGGGAAGTCCTGAGACACAGTGCGGCTCTAAGCTGCTGGCATAGGAAACGGGCGGGCTGGGCAGTCCACAGGAGGCCAGAGTCAGGCTGGATTACAACTGGATTGGTTAGGTTGGTTTTGATCGGCAGCTCCCTGACCAATGACTGCTCACGGAGGGAGGGTCTTACAGTGCAATGGAGCTTCTGGCAGCGTGAGGATTTGTGAGAGGAGCATGTCAGTCAAACAAGAGACCACACCCTTGAGGGTGAACAGAGGCACCAACCAAATGAGGCTTCATGAGGTGCACAGACGGCATATACACACACACACACACACACACACACACACACACACACACACACACACACGCAACGCGCACAAAAACAAGAACACGCACACCACATACGAATACACGCATGCATGCACACATACACACTACACACACAAAAACAGGCACACGACACACACACACACACACACACACACACACACACACACACACGCACACACACAGAGCAACCACCACCAATGTTATGGCAGCACCCTGAACACCTCAGGAGTCTGAGGTCACTTTCCCTTGACAACTCCCTAAAACTCACAGAAATAACAATAAATGACTGACAGGCAGCAAAAGAAGACATAAATCAACGATGTGAGTTCGTCTGATTCATCCTAAAATCATCAGAGAAAACTACCCTACACATCCGGTTGCGTCAGTGACTAATGTCCCTGTGTGACGAGCGCATCGCGTGGATCTTAACCATGTAAACAGACACCTTTTACACAGGAGGAATCAATATTGCATGATGACATAATCAGATCACAGTTCAAAAAGAGGAGGATCCCAAATCAGAGAAAAGACCAAAGCAAAAGGAAGAGGGTTGGTCTCTATAAAAACGAGGAGTCTTCATAAGAAAGGCTACAAAAACTCAATGGGACCTCCGACTTCAGCATACAGCAAAAGGCACCACAATATTATTCTATTTATCTAACTCGTGAAAAAATTGGCACGTAATTCTCTTATTTTTTCCATCTCTCATAATGCTGTAAATCAAAAAACTTTACATATAAATATTTCCCCCCCATTATAAAAAAAAGTCTTTGTTGTTAGCTAGTAGACAATTTTTGCTGAAATGAAAATAAATATTTCATTTGTTTAGAATATCTGTCTGTTATACAAAATAAAAATATTTCTCCTAGGTGCAGGTCTCTAGTCCACTGGTTGTGTGTAGGAGGAAGGGGAGTGTGTGAGGTGGAGGGGTGTGGGGTGGCAGGGGTGTATGGGTAGGTGTGGGAGGAGGTCTTAAAGGGGCATGTTGTCAGCCTTCGAGCGCTGCGACTGGGAGCCGCGACTCTGCCCGTTGCTGCGCGTCCCCGGCCGACTCAGCCCGCGATGAGTCCGTGTGTCAGCACCCGATGACGAACGGAAACCCGGGGCGGTTAAGGGTAGGTCCACGTTCATGTTCTGCATACTAAGGAAAGGTGTGCTCTCCCCATGTGCATCCTCTTCCTCCTCCTCTTCCTCCTCCTCCTCTGATTGGCTGAAGCTCTGTGAGCTGTAGTCCCGTAGGCCTGTTGACCTGTGAGAGATGTGTCCATTGAGGTGGTTGCGTCGCGGACGGCGCCGACTCCGAATGGGTTCCCTTGAAGAGGCATATTCCTGGGTGGTCTCGTAGGCCTCGTCGTCGGGGAGACGGTAAGGGCTGGATGGTAGACTTCCTGTGCTCTCCGTCAGATAGGGTCGCCGTGGACGCCGAGGCTGTCTGTATAAACTCCCATCCTGAAACATACAACAGTGGAGAGTTCGTCAGAATCTATAGAACAAATGATGCCTAAGAAGAAGCGCAATCATTTCCTTTCTCCATGTGTTTATTTACATACATCAGGGCATCTTAGCAGCGGCTGGTCGTCATCTCTGTGGTAAGCTGCAGCAGCAGGGGGTAAGGAGAGGGCGTGGCCTGTGTTGGGCGAGGTGATCTGGAAGGTCGGGACCTGCGGCGGTAGCGGGGGGTAGTGGAACTCCACCGGAGACAAGCGCGCTGGTGTGGTCAGCGCTGAAACATACCTGGACCGGGAAGACGACAGCAGAGTGAGACGACCCACATTCTACTCTAAACTATCAACAGCTGTGACGTGTCAGTTGTGTCTTTATTGCATTGAAATCTACCCAACTTAGTTTTATACACAAAAATGTAATTCCATAAAAAAAGTGGTGACACAAAGATGACTGGTTTCATGGATGTTTTAGGAGGCATTGATACCCCATTGATCTTTGAGGTTTCTTTCTTCAAATTAATAATTTAGTTCCCTGGTTACAGACAAGAAGCCACAAAGTATGTTTGAATCACCTCCAGTACCACTAAGCATGAAGAAGAACATTTGGAGAGCAAGATAAAACTGATTGACAGTCATATTACACATCTTTAGGTAAACCTGTACAATGTGCTGCATCCAATAAAGCAGCTGAGTCATGGATTCTACTTTTAAGGAGCTTGAATCTGTCATTTCTGTCGATGTGTTAGAAGAGTGAATATTCTGCTTTATGTTAATTTCAGTGTCTGTACTGGGTGCTGTTGTGCATAACATTGAACCTTGTTTCTAATCTTCTGACCCTCCCTTGTATGTAAATGATGTGGCCAATATATTAGAAACAGCTCTCACTATAACACAGCTGAAGCTCTAAATAAACGTCCATAATAAACACATCTAAATCAATACCTCTCCAACAGTGTGAGTCAGAAGTGACTGGTATTACTTTGTAAAGGCAGACAGATACAGCTGTTGTATTGGATCACATCAGATCGTGTTACGCATCCAGTTAAGTGACCTGTGAGTTTACAGTAACTGGGTAGAAGAAGACCTTCAAACTGTGGAAGTTCAGATCTGTTCACAGTTGCTGCCACTTGGTGTCACCAAAGAGTAACGGGGCTTTGTGGGAGCAGTAATACCATCGAGCAAAAGTGATGAGGAGTCATGAACAAAGAAAACTTCACCCCCCCCAACAGTCTCCCAGCATCACCACACTCACAGTCATGTTTCCATCACAACAGAGGACGCTGACTTACATTCATTTCCTTCTGCAAGTCTTTACCTTAGAATTTTATAATTAAAATCATGGCGACCTGCTTCTTGTCCCCAGAAGACAGCCGGGTCCCCCTCAATCTTACGCCCCCCCAACATGGGTAACACAGGTATACGTTACCAGCTCTCCTACCTGTCACTGTGAGGCGAGTCTCTTAGTGAGTCATAGGAATCCCCGTACTGCATTCCGGGACCAGATACACCCGAACAGCCCCAGTGGGCGGCCCTCCTCGCCATACACGCCGGGCTGCTGCACTTACTGGTTCCCACAGAGCTGGACAGCCCCCCCGACTGGCAGTCTGAATTCATACTTTCTGTCCGCTCCATGCTCCACGTCTGCTCCTCGTGTCTGCAGGTGTGGGTGTTAGCAGAACAAGTGCAAAAGGTGACATCGGTACTGAGAAGGTAGGAGGACACAGAGGAGGATGGAATGCTGGGTAAAGATACTCAAATGCCAAAAACACTTATATGCAAATGTACATTAAAGACATTGAAGCGTAATCAACGGATAGTTTTAAAAGGTACACACCAACCCAGTGTTGGCACCGGTACTCGCTTCACGAAGCAGATGGGGAACCGGCCATTATGTGACCGCTCCACATTAAATACAGCTTCATCAATGTAATAAAAAGTTCAGTGTTGCTGCAATCATTCAATCACAGTGGGCCATCAATGCTGTTTTTAGTGCCAGAGCAATCCCTGGACCCATTTTACTTTATGTAAAAATGATGACTTCCAGGCAGGGAGGTATTAACGACTTAAATGTGGCCGAATCAAATTTGATATCTGTGCATCCTTAAATTTTGATTAAGCATCAGTTCAAATCTCTGTCAGTCATGTGGCAGAGCTGTTATTACTGCCCCGTCCACCTGTGTACGACCTGTCCGGGATGAAGCGGTGAGGAGACAGAGAGAGAACGCCGGCTGGTGGAGGACGTCAAAGACACGCAGATGAGTTGGACACACCAACAGAAGTCTGATCAGCTGATCTGCAGTGTGTTTGTAACCTCTTGTTCTGCCAACCAAATCTTTAAAATGATAGTAGCTGACTGCACGATCATGTATCATGCATAGATTGAAATACAAAGCACGTGTGCATGTTCATATCAGTGTGAGATCTACCTGGAAGCATGAGAGGCAGTTGTAGAGTGGTGGGAGCGGGTTGACATCCGGCTGCCTGCGTAGTTGCCTGCACCCTCAGCTCCGTGGCTGATCACACACTCTGTCGTAGGGACAGTCTTTGAGATGTACTGCAAAGTACCCACACACAATATAAAACACGTTAGAATACAAATAAATATACAATAACTGCAAGAGGATTTCTCTGTAAAAATATATGTTGTTACTCTTCGTCATTTCTCTCTCTTAATTAGTTCATAATTAGTTAATATTTTGCTGACTCATGCCAATATGTCTCAAAGACGACGGAAGGTGTTTCTGCCCTCTTCAGTGTCTGTCAGCTACTGTACCAAAATATTTCCCTGTGTTGTCAGTGGATAGGAGTTTAATTCACACAAAGGCTAAGTTTGAGTTCAAAGCTGCTTTGGGAGCCAAATGAAACCTCTTGGAGGAGTTAAATCTGAGCCAAACAGACTTTATCAGGGTAAACATCCCTCCACGCTTATTCATGACCGAGGCTCCTTTCAGCTTGCTGCGCAGTTTGCTCGGGGAATCTGACATCCAGTTCAACAGACTTTTTATTCTCTTCCTACTTTAGCATTTATGAATATCCGAAGATATTCTGAACATTGTGACACCGCGCTCCTATTCATAGGGGAGTAATACGGTATATAATTAAAACACGTATCTATCAGGTTATATTTCAGGAATGGCTGTGCTCTGATAGGAAAGTGCGGCTGACACACTTGAACTTCAAAATTTCCAATATTATAAAGTTAAAAAATACCACAGACTTGTGACAATGTTGTCTGGAGCTGACCTCAACAGGTCTCTAGTTTCATGTAGCTTCACCTGTCGCTGCCTCTGCTGTGTGTGTCTACTGTTTGGACTCACGTCAACCATGGGGATCTCCTCGGGACCGGGCCCGGGGGGGTTGGGCCCGTTGGCCAGCATGCGGTTGGGTTGCTCCACACACTGATTCTGGTTCTGATGTAGGTGACTCTGCATCTTCTTCCTCTGCTTCCTGGAAGTTTGGTGACGTCCAAGAAAACATTAAGTGGCAAAGATGCTTCATGACTGTTACCGATTCTACTCACTTTTATTGCTGTTTAAAACTTAATTCAGTCATTCAGTCTAATGGTTTCATATACACTCATACATCACACACAAAGAACATTTTCCTGTGCATCTACTACTTTAAATTCTTCCAATAGTAGCACGTACTTGGTTTTGCAGTAGGCCACCACGCAGACGATGCCGACCACCAACAACGCCACGCAGATGCCCGTGATCGTCAGCACCCGCCTTTGGTAGAGCTCCTCGGCTTCTGCAAAGGGAAACGCATGCACACACGCACACATGTTCGCATTTACACACACACACACACACACAGTCACGCATTGTAGACACGCGAGCACGGAAACAAGCACACGATTCATGCACACACACACGTACACAAAAACACACACACACACAAACATACAGCATGAGCAAGACTGCATCGGTGGTAACGGCTGTAACAGTTTCCTCTCCATCATCTGCTGCCATCATATCTCCTGTG
Organism: Macroramphosus scolopax; assembly: GCA_901007825.1. Taxonomy (NCBI): domain Eukaryota; kingdom Metazoa; phylum Chordata; class Actinopteri; order Syngnathiformes; family Centriscidae; genus Macroramphosus; species Macroramphosus scolopax. The sequence goes on from CAAKHC010001515.1 coordinate 37,819, forward strand.
CTGCCTGTAAACACGTCCTGCTCTATGCTGTCACATGTCTTTCAGTTTTAAATGTCCTACAACAACAGTCACACAGTGCTACGACAACACAGACGACTAAAATCTACAGTCTCATAACTACGGTGATGGAGAGCAGAGACGTGAACATACATCCTGACTTAATCTTCCTGCTGTCCCTACACAATGTTATTTACAATGACCATGGGGATGTGTTGCCAGAGATGTCACTGGATCTGCATGCACGCTTGGATGGATGGAATATAAAGAAATAGACACGTTGTCACATGAAAAACTAAAAACATTGTTCAGAGTGTTAACACCACAACGGCCAGACAGTCAGAAGTTTGATGTTCTCACTGTTCTGATGATATAACTAAAGAGACAATACACATCTTATAATTATTCTGAAAGCAGTAGATGTGCTGCAAATATTAAAATGGTGCTTTTTATGTGTTGCTGCAAGTTTTAAAAGTTATTCATCTTTTGGTGACCATACACGAGGTCGGTCGTTTTAGGGTTTTAATCCTTGTTTCAGAGCTCCCCTTTGATTTATGTTACATGTTGTTTAATTACAGATGGCCTTATTCTCTTCAACTCTGTATGTACTTTATTAAAGTGTTTCCTCCCGTTCAGGTCTACGGTCGCCTGACGCCGCTCTGCATTCGTTCATCAAGTCCTCTCATGTTTGCGGTGATGCTGTGTGTTCACCACTCTTGGTGAATCTAGGTTAACTCAGATTTCCAGGCCTGTTGTGGTGCAACACTGTCGGAACGGTAGGCGCAACAACACGATGATGGAGGGAGCAACAAACAGAACGGAACATGAGAGGAAGAGGAGGGGGGGGGGGATAAAAGGAGGAAAAGCAAAGGGGTGAGGTGGGAGTAGCAGGAGGAAACATGTAGACAGTGGGAGAGGGAGGGGGCTGACAGGGGAACAGGGGCGTGTCCAGAAGAGAAGCCTGGGGAGAAACTGGTCCCCAGAAGCTATAAACTGGCATGACTATGTACCCTCATCAACTTAAACTGGATTATAAAAAACCTTGGCTTGTCAGTTACGGGCTAATTTAAGTCCCGGTAAGCTAATAATAGCTTTTCAATGTCATACTGTCGGAAACACAAATATATATTTATTAGTTATTCATCTCCATTTCAGCTGAAGTTGAAACAGTCGACACCTTTGAACAATCTTCAGGTGAGAACTATCCGTCTGCGTGTCTGGCTTTCTGACGACGTTTGAAAATAAGGTTTAACATAACTGATCGGACATCTGCAGTCTGATCGGATGTAAACAGGAGCTGTCCCCTTTACCTAATCCATCAATCACCTCTGCTCCCCCCGGAAAGCTCTAGACACGCCACTGAACGGGAAGGCAGGGGGTGAGACTTTCTAAATAGAAGGCCTCTGTAGGGATTAACAAGCCTACGAGAGCCTCGGCCCGGCATTGTGTGCGTGTCACAGGGTACTGATACAGAAAGCCAAAGGGAAATGGGAAGGCGAGCTCGCTGGCACAACAGCAATACTGATTTAGGACAGGCGAGCTCTGTACTCTGACATGGAGTCAATCAAGGGCAGAATAATAAGGACAGACTATGTGGTCAGATCTTTGGCTAGCTTTTGGCAACACTTTGCAGAAATGGCATGTTTTAATTCGACAGGCTGCTGTAGCCGATATGCACATGCCAACTCCCAGAGGACGAGCCAGATAGTTGTATTTATTGAAGAGGCGAAACATTCAGATTTCTGGTAGCTGTTTCTTTGACTCTGTGTCCAGATTCATGAAAACTTGATCGGTATAAAGGTGTTTACTTCCTTCAGATATTCTCCCCAGTTAGTTTGTCTCTTTCTCCGTCTACTTTCCCAAATCTGACTGTAAGAAGAGTGCATGCAGAGGAGGGAGGTTACATGTCTTAAAACCAGGTTAGTGGGCAGGAGGAAAGGAGGGACAGGTTGAGAGAGACCCAGTTGTTGGTTTTAGAAAGAAGATGGCACAATAATGTGTGACTGTGAGAGGATCTTGGCAAACCCTTTAAGCACAGCAAAATAAATAATAATGTTCCATACCCATAAATTCAATTCTGAGAAGCTCTGCCAGCGCAGAACGTTGTCGTGGTAAAAGGAAAGAGACAGATAGGGTCAGGTGTAATGTCCACTTTGGAGCAGATCTGCTGTATATTATTCTCATGTCCTGTATATGCTGCACCAGGATATAAAGTCATTAGAGCTGTGGAATATCTGTCAGTCATTGACATGTGCACCGTCCGGTAACTCACACGGCCTCAGCTCTGTGACCCCAGAAATGACAGGAAAAGAAAAAACAGAACCGAAATGAAAATCAAAAGCAAAGGGAGAAAAATTAAACCGAAAGGCAGAAGGAAAGAGAAAACCAGCAGGCAGGACACGTCATGCAGAGACAGGGACGGACAGACAAAGACAGCAAGACAAGAAGCCACATCTCTTACTGCTATAGTCACTAGACCTCATTTCTGGAGTAAACAACAGTCGACAAAAATATAAAAACAATAAAAAGAAAAGGATAGAAACGAAAAGAAGAAAAGATAAAAAGCAGTGAGTTACTCTCTAACATAAAGAGACAGTACAGTTGATGAGGCTGGCACAGCAAATGGGGGTGGATGCTGTAACTCATTTGACTAATGGCAATCGTGTGAATTTGTATTGATTACAGCAAAACCTCCTGTAAAGCACTTTGTCCCACTTCTGCTGCACACAGCTATTATAACCTTTCATATGATTTACAGAGAAATCATCTCGGCTTTCCCAAATTTCTGTGGCTTTGCATGCATTACCGGCCATAAAGAGAGAGATGCTCATACAAAGAGGCGTCCACGCTAACCTTAACTGCACTCCTGCTTGACTGTGATTTATGTTCCTACCTCTAGGAAAGCAGGTAGTAACACATCAACATGGACTTTTAACAACAGAAAGTGTCCCTTTGTGGTGGAAGAGCACCGAAATGCAAAATAAAGGCACAACGTCGCACAGGACAGATTTCAGCAGGTAGACAAGGTTCGATTACGGGGTCAAATATAACAAACAGGTGCTTAAAGAAAGGATATTTCATGAAGTAAACCTGTGCTTGATTTTTAAAATTCACATTAATCAGTTGCACAACAGATGAACAGTAAACAATGTGGAATGGAGCAACAGTGTTGGACACAAGAAGGGTGCACGTCCCCGTCCCTCTGCTTTATCTTTCCCTGTGATTGCTTGGCCAGTAACATGCATGACAACAGAGAGAGTAGCCGCTCTTCAGAAGACAGCAGGGCAGCCTCACTAACTCTCGGGCCTGTTCCTATCACAGGTTGGCAAACAGTAACAGTTGTTCGCCCCCCTCGGCGTCTGATGCCGACACGCAGGGCTCCTCGTTGGGCGGACGCCGGGCTGCCCGTTAACTCCGGTGAAAAGCTCGTCACATTAACACGAGATGCTCAGAGTAATTGTTCTTCAGTGGCACATCGGCCACCGTTACAAACGTCTGGATTTGAAGCCCAACCGAGCTTCCCCTGACCGAGAACATGTGTTTTTAGGCGTCTTTATTTTGACATTGAGGGAGAACGTGTTGCTGTCGGTGCTAAGACTCGTGATCCAGTGTCACTGCTGGTGCAATCACAGGAGAGGAACAAAACATACCCCACTTGTATCTCAAGTTAAGGACTAGATTGACATTTTGAGGCATTTCTTTATTTACTTTCTTGCTGAGAGTTGGATGGAAGAATCAAGAGCCACCCCCCCCCCCCCCCCAACCCACCACCAGCCCCCCACCCCACCCAATGGTTAAGCCGGTGGTTCCGTCCTCTGTTGTAAAGCTATAGCAGCATTTATGGCTGATGTTCATGCAAAGCTAAGCTGATCATCTCCTGGTTCCAGCTTCACATCGATAACATGGAGAGACGACGATGGCATCGATCTTCTCCTCCGACCCTCAGCAAGAAATTGAATAACGTTTCCCAAAAGGTCAAACTATTTCTTTAATTCAATACCACTGTGACGAGAAGCAAACCAAGACATAAACAAGTCAGATCTAAAACATGTCAAGCAGCAAACGTGTGAGGCGTTTTAACAGATGACCCATTGATGCTCTGAGTTCTCACATCTTGTTACATAATTTGACTCTGGAACGTCGCCGTCATGTTCTCGTTCACCTCCAGATTATTTGGACTTTGAGCCCAAAACTGAAAACATTGTTGGAAATAATTTCATAACACTTAACTTGTCTATCCTACTCCTACTGGACAAACTGGTGAGGTAAAGCAATAAAGTATTAGTGTCTTCATCTAAAAGAGGGCACAAAGAGTCAGTATACAACTTGTATTTAGTGTTTTACATCCACAGAGATCAATCTCAGATGTTCACAGCACCAATGGACCATCTACACAGGAGCTCCATGTGAATGTGCTCCACTCAAAGCCAACGTCAACCTCCTGTATTGCTCATGTAGTTAATTCTCTGCCTCCTCTGTTTCTTCTTGTGCAGTTCTCTGGATCGTCCTACAACACAAATCTTGTCGATCGTGTGTTCAGTTTTAACAAAACATTTTTCTAGTGAATAAAATCCTTGATATCCAAGGTTGAAGACGGAATGGATTTGGCAGCTTTCTGGGTTAAGAACCGAGTGTGTGATGTGGACTGATTAAAGATCTGTTGACCGGAGGACCAGAGGAGCACCGAAGAGGAACCAGGAGAGACAGGGAGAGAGAGACGGGGACGCAGAGGCATGCAGACACACACTCTCACACACACACACACACACACACACACATTAACTTACATGAAACATAACTGCAGGCTTGCAAACACACACACACACACCAGCACACGCACACACAGAGCACTCCCTCCATACAACCCCTCCAATGTAGCATGCAGCATCTCAGTGGGGAGGAGACAGACAAGAGCAAATGGACATACTGTAGAAACCGGCCATGACGGAGTTTTGACAGCGGTCCCCCGTATAGTCATTGGGACACCTGATGGAGGGAAAACAAGACACAGGAGGGAAAGAGTGTGGGGGGGGTTAAAGAAACAGAGGGGAGAAGGGGGGTAAAACAGGAGGAGAGAGAGGAGAAGTACACAAATACAGAGGTTGAAAAGAGGGAAGGGAAGGAAGGAGACATAAGAGAGCAGAAAGAATGACGGATTAGAAACAGCACAATCCACCAAGTACAGAGAGAGATGGCTTGCATACTGTGACATCACCGCCATCAATATGACATCACTTCTACTGTTAAGACATCATCACAGTCATGGAGGTCATGTGATGGTGGTGCAGGAAGTGGGAGGGGTCAAACTTACACTCATGAAGCCTGCAACCCCGCACACACACAAGCACACACAACTTACAGTGGATAATAGGACTCTCACTCACTGCATGTATTCATGAAACCTTGAAGAAACACAAAGCAGAGGAAAATGTTGATTGATAATGAATATCCAGTGTTGTCATCTTCAGTGAATGGGGAGTTAGTGAGTTAGTGCTCTTTGTATTGTGTTTTAAGATGAAACATTTATAAGATGTAATGTTCAGCTCATCATTAACTACATTAACATGGACCCTCAACTTATGGTTAGTATAAGTTAATGTAGCTCACATGGGAGCTCCTGCATCATCCTCAACAGCATCGTCTCTATAAATCTGAGGGGAACTGCAGCCAAGTGATGATTCTCTGAGGGTTCATCACCAGTGACCCTTTCACTTCACACTGATCCATTATTAATATGAAAATATGTATCGGAGCAGCTTTAAAATACTTGACATGAACAGTGAACTCAATCAATATTCTTATTTCCGTTGACAAAATCCTCACACGAGATATTTCTGCTTGTAACTTTATCAACCTGATGCAGTGCAGCTGCGGTCGGGACTTCACCAGACACACACTTGAAGTTCACTCAAGGTTAAAGCGAACTGAAGCTAAAATCAGGACCTCAAAAACCCAACAGGATGTCAGAGCGGTGTGCAGCAGGCAGAGAGAGAGAGAGAGAGAGAGAGAGAGAGAGAGAGAGAGAGAGAGAGAGACAGAAAGCCTTCCAAGGTGTGTGAGCGTGAAAGTGGTTGGAATAGGTTTTGGTATTTCTTGGGCATAAATAACAACAATCGTTTACATGCAGCTAAGATATGTGATGTTTTCTTTCTGGATGGATGGCGAGCTGTCAGCGACACCACGGGCTGAATGTGATTCATATTCTGGCATCAGCCATCAAACCCACAACGCTGAAACTAACAAGTAGGCTCCTCACACTAGAAAATTGATATACAGTCCAAAATATTCGTAGTTTTCCTGGTTTTGCTGCCAAGTATTGACGGCGTCTCTCCTCTCGAATGTTTTCATTCCTTAAGTCTCTAAATGAAACAGCAAACGCCCTCATTTCAAATGATGTCCTGGAGGAAAGGAAAGCTTTGGATTCCTCAGAGGTTTTGAGTTGTGTGTTCTAATGTGTGTCTACGCTTTTATATCATGGATTTCTACCTTTCTATTGATAGAGCTGATATCAAATCATCTTTTACTGCAGTCAAAGGAGAAACATGCCTCCGTCTGAGGTGTGATGCTACACATGTATCACAACCACAGTCGTATCATATCATGGGTGTGGCCCCATTAGAAGCTCGATGGTAACAGCAGCCCACCGCAGTAACAACCACACCGTATTCATTACAGGGACTAAGAAGCTGGTTGACACACACCCGGCTTCAAATGCAAAGGATCTTCATCCTGCACTCATGCATGTGCTGTCCACAGAACTGACTGGACATCCTTTTCTCCTCTTCCTCAACACTGAAGAGACAACTTGTATTTTGAATCAATTACAACAGAAACCCTCCAAAGAGCTCACTCAGCAATTTCCCATGAAGTTATAAATAGAGCAGAGAGAGATTGAAGCTCGGGGTAGAGGCGGCCCTACGCCAACAGAGCTTTACAGTATATCATATGTTTCCTCTATTGCCTCCTCTTGCTCTATCTCTGCTTCTCATTTATCCTCATTTCTCCGCCCTTTCTTTATCTGTCCGTGCCGGCTGTTCCCTCGTCCTCTCTGCACCGCTCTGCCGTGGAAACATGCAGGGAGGGAGGGCAGCCTGTGATTCCTTTTGTTACTGTTTATACGAAGGGTCGTCAAATTGAGAAGAAAAAAAAACACTGACATTATGTTCAGACATCAATACCAGGCTGACCCCGTGATATTTGTAGATTACATTAAATTAATTTTATTGATCCATGAGGGGAAACACGGCGTTTTCAACCTATAGCTGGGTAATTTGCTGTGGTGGCTGCGAGACGGTGGTTCACCAGCGACGTATTTAATCTAATCAGAATCGGACCGTCTGAAGAAAGGAACATTCGATAAACAAGCTATAAACCTTCCAGCGGCTTGTCAGGGTGAATGTTTGCATGTGCCGTCCTCCACTTTAATCTACGCTCCGTTCTGCAGTACAGCATTACTTTCTCCTTCAAGGTAACATTTATTTGATTGTTTGCACAAAAATCAAAGTAAACACCTCCTACAATCTGAGGATCTTTTCAACAACACTCGCAGCTGTTTGTCACATGTACTGGACTGATCTGCAGAACTGTCTCTGTCTTTGTATTGGTGAGTATGAGAGGGTGAACAAACAACCTCATTACATCCTGTCTTGATCCCTGCCTGGACGTCAGATATTCTAAGTTTGGAATTAGTTTTGGATTTATATTCTGGATTATTTGGACTGTTTCTGTTCGTTTCCGTATGTTCATGTGTGTCACCTGTTTTATTTTGTATAAACCTGCCTTGTGTCTTTGTCCTGTGTTTAACTTACTTACTTATTTTAGGCTTCTCGCCCTTTTTGTTATTGCTGTCACCTTTGTCTCGTCCGCTATCAGTCCTGCCTTGTTCCCTTTTCCCATACGATGTGTTTAGAGGTTGTGAATCTTCAGAATGAAAGTCCTCCGTTAGTTGATGTTTTTTTTTTAAAGAAATAGCTTGTAATTCAGCAGCTGCCTGCCCACTCCTACTGTCTTTCTGCCTTTGAGTCCACCTGCCTTCGGCCTCTCCTCCCTCAAAACCTGACACAGCCAAAGAGAAAGGCCATCCAAGGACGACAACGCTACAGTAACTCTGGAAGCTCGTCTGTGGCTTCCCTGCTGTAGCTTCTTTAAATATGCAGCGTGACTCTACGCAGCACAATCATGCACAGACAGTTGTGTAGTCCTGCACTTTGCACATTTTGTGCAAATTGCTCTATACGCAGCTCCTAATGTCTATATGTACCCTCTGGAGAAAAGTTTTCTGCTTGTCAGCACCTTGAAAAAAAACATGATTTATCCTTCAGCAATGACCGGAAGGTAGGAGAGAGAGAGAGAGGAGAGAGAGAGAGAGAGGGAGAGAGAGAGAGAGAGAGAGAGAGAGAGAGAGGGAGAGAGGGATAGAAATAGGCAGAGATGGAACTGAAGAAACACGTGTAAATCTGTGTCAGACACCAGAGGATTTGAGGACAGATTTCCGACAGACACATCCAATTGTGCAGGAAGCCTAATGCTCCTGATCATGCACATTAAACACCATCTGTTATCACCACTGTCAGGAGACGAGTTTCAATCTACAAAATGACCCGGCATATGTGGAACTGAAAGACTAAACATGTCAATAAGTGTGAATCAAACGCTTCTATACAAAGCAAGAACACACCTCAGTGAGCTCACTGCAGACTGAACTACAATGGGATGTATAATGAGGAGGGAGGCAGGCCTGCCAGAATGAGGCTAATTTAGTAATTTTCATCTGTGCTGTGACGTTGATGATGGAGATTGATATGTGCTTTAATTGTAATTGATGACCTTTGTTTATTTTCTCTGTAGTCAATTGTTAGAAGATGATAGTGACTCATCTTACTGAGACTGAGCTTCAGGAGACGTGAAGAACAAGAAACAATAAAGTCATAACGCTGTACTCCGACATCAGCAGCAGCATTGAGGACGACTTCAAAACAGAGGGAACATGCACAAATTAAAAAATGTAAAAAAAATCGCTTATTATATTGTTGAAGTAAAGAAAGACACTGGTCATCCAGTAGGAGGTTGTTGAAGGTTCATTCCCTGAGCCAGTGAGAAAAGTCTCTGCTTAGCAGTCTACCTTGCATCCTATCATTAATGTATTTATATTTAATCCTATACGTAACAACAGGATATCCAAAACGCCTGAATTCACAGAAACTAATTTTATCACCGTCGTGCTGCAGGATGTGATCCCACCTCGTCAGGACTGTCATGAGCCAGCCTCCCCATAGTGTCCTGCACATGTTCCCTTTGCAACCACAATAGAGACTGAGAGGAGCCAATGGCCATCATGACAAGATAGGGAGTTAATGGGTAGATAACAACACGAGTAGTATATGAGTATATAAATTAATATGTAGATCACAGTAGGATTAAAAACACCTAAAACCTCAAAATCATACTCCTGATCCAATAACAGATGATCACGCAGAGAAATAAGAAAGAAATAGGAAACTTGAGCTTGAGTATCTCATCACCGTGTTTTCATTGTGAACTAGTCTCAATGTTAATTTGACACTGTATTGATTTGGTTTTAATCTAAGAAAACAGTGATTCTAAAAACACTTGTCTGGAAGCGTTGGATTACAGGACAGGATCCGAAAGACTATTGAAGATAAAATATCCTTTTGCTGGCAACTTTTTCTGGGAGTTTCGAATGTGGCTCCTTTGTTTTAAGCAAGAAGACAATCTGAGCATGTGCAGGGTGCGTGTCATCACTCAAGCTCGTCTCTGATTGGAGGAATTCAGGGCGCTACAGCCGTCCAGTGTTACAACTGTCCCTGGTCTCCCCTACAACGTGATCTTCTTGGAGCAGGAAACAACAGGGTTTGAACGCATGCAGACATAATGTATTTCAATGCGTCTAAGTCATCTGCTCCTTGTACAAATGAAGCTTTATGTCCATAAAAAAGAACCATCCTGACAGAGTGGGCTGCAGGCGCGTGGATGTGAGGAAGATTGAACTGGGGATGTGGAGACAAAGTAGTGCTGTGACGAGCAACACGAGCACACAGAGATCAGACCAGAGGGATGAGGAGTGGCAGACAGAAAGAGAGAGGGAGGGAGGAGAGACTGGGGGGACGAGTACACAGTGATGATTGAGGCAACACAGACAGAACTATCAACTTACTTGCAGGTAAGCTGGTTAATACCATGTATGAAGTAACAGTCTCCCCCGTTGACGCAGTAGGCCTTCTCCGAGTCGTTGCAGCGCCGCGCGTGACTCACACCTGGAGACGGGGTGGTGGTGGTCACTATACCAATGCACAGAAGAAATAGATTGACAAAAAATGCAGTCTTCTCGCTGTTATTCTTAGAAATTGTAGTCCTTTTGTCGTTTTACTTAAATAACAAGGCGTCTGCATTTACTGTCGATGTCACACCTCGCAACAGAGCTGTAATAAATCTCTGAGACAACTTCACTTGTGGGCAGGTGGAAGTCACTTCTTGTGGCTCACAGCTTGTGTATAGTTGTTGAATGTTAATGTGAACAAAGTCTAATATATCATGTTTAATTTATCACGTTTTACCAGCCATAGCTAGATAGACAGGATGAATCGTTGCTCACAGATCTGCACGCTGATTATACTTGTGATGTTTTCTTGTCCTAGTGAGTTCTCGGCCACGCAGGTGTAGTTTCCGGAGTCCTCCACGCGGACACGGCTGATCTGCACCTTTGAGTTTTTTCTTCAGTGGACGGGAGGAGAGGAAGAAGAGGAGAAAGAGAGGAAGTGATGCAGAGCGGAGAAGACAGTGTCAGTTATTGTTGTTCTTAAAAGGAAGCAGGCTCGTCTCTAACTGGACCAGAGATTGAATTATTCTGTCCGGAGGAGCAAGAAGTGAATGATCATTATATAAAAACGTGGGCACTTACTAAGTTGAAACTACAGACCGGCTGGTTTCAGTATAACAAACATATGTTACGTGCTCTCATGAAGTTGAGTCACTGATAGAACACAAAGGACAGGACATCGCATGCTTCACAGTGATACTTCAATTGAGCTCTACATTGGATTAAATGCAGACTGTACATGTAAACCATGAGAAGAGCGATCTCTAATTATACCAGGTGAGTCATTTCAATCTTTATAGTGTAAATATAGTTCAGGACAACTGCTTTGAAAAACCTTTTGTTCTGATCTGAAGCTGCTGATGTGCAGGATCCTTCCAGCCAGCTCTTACTTCTCTAACTTCTGTTCCTGTGTCTATAGTTAATATTGATGAACTATATCACATAATCTGTCAGTTACTTCGTCAATGTCAGACATTAGTACAAACAAATGCCTCTCATAATTCCTCAGATACAACGTGGACATTGTTAAATCATGTACAAATGAATTGAATCTGACCTGAGAGAGTTTTATCGCCTTCCTGCACTGTACTAGTTATAAATGTGTAATTTTCACATCAAACCCATGAAAAATAAGATAAATAAAAGGATGCTGCACCCATCCAGCACGAACGCTGATGACTCATAATGTACGGTAAAGGTTAAACATTAACACGGAGCAACCAAAGCTTTTGTCTTCTTTTTTATCAGAGATGTAGGTGTGACATCACCTCAGGCAATTATTTTGTCTTTGTTACTCTGTCTTTGTTACTCTGTCTTTGTTACTCTGTCTTACTGCGCTGCAGCTCCTGAACTGCAAAATGTTTTATACATCTCAGCTCACATATCCAGTGGTATTCCCAAGAACCCACTCTGAGCGTGTGTGTGTGTGTGTGTGTGAATCAGCACAGTTAAACATGTCTAATATGCAGGCTGTTGTTGAATATAATAATATAAAGCTCATTGTTAAATTCCCAAAAATATGACCTAGATCCTTTATGACCCCGTTTGCTGATAGATTGATGATGTCATCAAAACAGGAAGTAAAGCTCCAGGTTTTAAACATTTTGTCTTTTGGTGACATTAAGAAAAATGATCAAGCATCACCAACTCACTTGTTGGTCTTTATTTTGAGGTCTCTGCCTTTCTGAAGCTCTTGTCCATCCTTGTACCAGCGGAAGGAAGGGCTTGGATTCCCTGACGCCTCACACTTCAAGTACAGCTTATCCCCTTCCATCAGAGACTGGCCTCGCATCAGCCGCAGCTTAGGAGCAGAGGCTGGACGGAGACAGAGAGAGAGAGAGGAGAGAGAGAGGGGGGGGCAGCAGATAAAGAAAATCAAAGCTTGCATCTCTGAAATTAACTACAGACATTTAATTAATCCGCCTGTTTAATCGTGTGTGTGTGTGTATCTTGTGTTTGCGTGTGTGCTTATATGTGTGGTCGATGGAAATCTGTTAGCGACAGTTCAGATGTCAGGGTCAAAGCCCGGGTCAAAAGGTCAGAGTTCAGGAAAATCAATGCCATTTGACACACACTCACACACACGCTGAAATGACAACTAAAAAGAGATTGCAGCAGCGATCATGGCAAGTACATCTCATACACACTATTAGAATTACAGGCTGCTTTTTGGTACAATATATTCTCTGGTAGGACCGGCAACTAATTACAATATGGAGCTTCCAGGTTCAGGAAGAGCTCTCGCTGGCTGCTTCACGGAGAAAATAATCACAATTAGATCTGGGATCTGCTAGCTTAACAAAACACGCTGCACTTTAACCTAAATCTTGTGTACACGGGGATGTCAGGTTGAATTGTTCAGACCTGACGTCTCTTCCGGATGCTATACTGATGACTCGCAGCTCTTTGTGACCATCGGGGTCGATCGCAATCTACCAGTCACCAGCCATTATAGGTTTATTTTTATGTTTTATCAGGTTATATAGAGTTGAGTGAGCGACGGTGAAGCAGTTAGCATGTCTGGAGGGTCGAGAGAGACGACGCAGCATGGAGGGGCTGAACGATCAAGTATCAGTAGATTCAGTCTCTGATATGGAACATTGGAACTATGTGATCTGCATCACCTCATTGATGCTGCACAGCACAAACCAGTGAGTGTTCACATCCTTCCTGATAGTGTTACTGGTGTACAGCTCATGTTTTAGGAATAACTTCAGGAGAGCTGTAATTGTTTCCAGTGAACATGCTGTGTGTAATGCACACAAGGTGGATTCCCAGAAAGCTTTATCATTTGGGTAAACATATGCAATAAGTCAGGAAATGGCAGTTTGCTGTCTTTTGACAAATAGAGTTTTAAAGGACAACTAGCAGCCTGCTTGCTGTTTTCATCTTTCATTTTGCTTTGGATATTTTGCAAGAGACAACAAGGAAATCATTGGAACTATAATCTAATAACGATGTACCGTATGTGGAAAAGAGATGAGATTTCATCCTGGGAGGGACGACTTTCGGCCAATTACAGCGGTATAGACTTGACATTTAGACTCACAATGACAAAATACCTCAGAGAATAATCATCTTTGTTTGTACTGCACTTTTCCACAGCAAGTTGCAAAGTGCTTCACAGTCAGTAAATACATTAGAAATAATCAACAAATTCATCAGCATCAGCAAATTAACTGGAAAGGCCAGAAAACAAAAGACAGAAAACATGGCGAGGGGATACAAACAGTCCAGCAGTGTCAGATATAAGTGTTGAAAATGAACCAGTTTGCTTTTCTTCAACATTACTGGTGAGAGGAAAATACAGTTCGTCTGGATGAATCGTTACATAACACAAACTACAGTTAACATTCTGTGTCATGTCACCATGGAAAGCCACTACAAGAAACATGAAGCACAACTGATGTTCCGACCAGACAGAAACCGAGGAGTTCATTTGGAATATGTGTGGGAGAACGAGAGCAAGGTGCTAAAAGGAAATGTAGGTCTCTCCAGATTCTAATATTCTTCTAAAACACACACACACACACACACACACACACACACACACACACACACACACACACACACACACACACACACACACACACACACAAGTAGCAGGTTCAGACTGACAGGAGACGAAGGAGAAAACACACAGTTTGTCTTTCATCAAGTAATAACAGTCAGTCCAAACCACCTCATGTGGTCAATCCAATCACATTTCCAGGGCGACAACACGGCTTTTCTCCCAACGTGGTTCCGACTCTATTGAAGCTGTTAGAATATCTTGACGTGTTATAATCTAAATGTCATCTACATTTTCACAAGCAGCAAATTGTGAAATGATGTTTATATACGAGTAATACAGTTTAGGAAAAGTGTCATATGTCAACATGTGTTTCTTATAACAATAAAGAACTTAATGTGAGAATCCCATTTGTTTCCTGCGACGGCTGAATAAGTCAAATCTCTCCACGAGCGTTCAAGAAAACCCTTAAAACAAGTTCAACAAGTGGATACGTGTATTTAATACCGATGTCACACCGTCTGACCTGTTTAAGAAGAACTGCACTCGTAGACTTGATACTACATTTAGAAGATTAATATTTCTCTTGCATTCTGGCCAATCCCGCCACGGCGCCACTCGACACCCGTTCAGATGAGACTTATTACCAGGTGAGTGTGAGGTGAGGCTGTCAAGCTTTTTATGAGAGTGGAAATGAGTAGTGGAAGTCAGCCTGAAGCAGCTGTGAGTGGTGAACCTGGTTACCAATGAGCTCATCCCTCTCTGGGACTCTCTCCTCAGGCAACACGGAGGATTTGTCAGCCTGGAAATGTGAGCTGAAATTATCCTTCATGGATACGACATCCAAATTTCATAGATGAGACTTGAGCAGTGTCGGATTGATTGATTCACTTTGGAATCCCTGTCTTATTTTAACACGTTTTATTCCTTTCCAAATGGCTAATGAATAATGAAGAAAGACCGATGAACTGTATGCATATATATGTTATTATCTCACATCAAAATGACGACTCTTCATCATCAAATGCCTTTTACTCTAATGGCCCAGTGCATTAATTTCAAATTAAATTTAAAGCTGACTGATCAAATGCAGAAAGTTGCTGATCTAATTTTAGACGTGATGATTAATTCATAAAAGACAAGTTTTATTCTTAATGGTGGAATCTTTGATCAAGACAACCTTTCCGCGCACATTACTGCTGCCGCTGGACGTCCCACGAGCAAATCACCGATAAGGAAGAGGAAGAACTGGGAAAAGTCTTTTAAGTTTAACTACTTTCTCAATGCCTGAAACACGTTACCACCTACTGGGTACATCGGGATGTTGGACGGGTGATGTTTTAAATGATCTTGCATCATCACCTCAATGTTTTTACTGCATTAATTACCAAAAACACACGTAAGTGTGCACAATGATTCATCTACAGGCTGAACATGACAGTAGACTGATGATGCATATACATCGAAAACCGATAAATAACTGACAGGCTCCAGATCTAATGAATACTTTTAAAAGTACTAGTTTGGTTCCTAATCCGAGATCTATTTGTTTATAACAATAAAATGGTGGGGAGCAAAAATAAACCAGTTAAAGATCAAATCGGGGCTATGGATTGACGGATGTATTGATTTATCAATTCCACCGACAGTCAGCGATTTTAGGGATTTATTGGGTAGAAGAGGAAATCATGAGATTGAAATGTGGACATTTAGAGACATCGGCAATCAGCAAGGTCAATAGCAATATATTGACTCAGCACAATCCTTTAATAGGCTGTTTAACCTGAGTTCATATTATATTTACCTATTACTACAATAACGGCATTCTTATTAGTGTCTGATGGTGACCTTAGAATGATAATATATATTAAGGAACTATATTTTTCTTTCTCTTCATAAGATTCAACCTGTAATTTATTAGTAAATATACTGGAGAATCTACAAGTACACAAAATAATCCTGTGATCCCTGTCATAACCTCTAAGAACCTGCAAAATCATCTATTTTTGGCGCTGCTCCTTGCTTACAGCAACAGACAAATAATGTGGTTGCAATTAGTCCACATTTTACATTGACTTAATTTGTTGTGTGTGAAGTTGATGTTTAAGACATCAGAAAGGCAGCGCCTACACAGCTCTCAGTTCTGTATGGAATGAGAGTGTGCGAGAGTCTCTGGGATACATGTGCATGAGCACAATTAGAGTAGATTCACACATCCCACACACCAGAGGCACAAAGAGCGCCAAAACAAGTCAATTCTGCAGCTGCAATGTACACACTGACACAGAGAGTGTCCACAGCGCTGCGAATGTGTACACGTAAGATAGAGCGTGCAGATGAGAACATTTGAGATGCACAGATATAACGTTTTATAGTCTGCACTGATAGATATATGGGATTGCCTCTGTCAGTGTGTGGGTGTGTGTTTGGACACTGTTAGTTGCTGATCTAAGCCTTCTGTATAACTGAGTGATGGGAGAGATCCTCATTGAGAGCACAGGGTGGTGGTGGTGGTGGTGGTGGTGATGGGGGCTGGGGGAACAAATGGACAGCACTGTCTGACCAATGGCCTGTGACTGGCCTGCCCCAGTCACCAATCACACATGACCAGCACTCCCATCAGCCGTCCATCAAGAGGTCCTTCTCTCAAGGTCAGCTCCCTTCCCTTCCCTCACTCTCTCTCCCTCCTCTGTTCTCTGTCCAGCAAGGCAGACATCAGCAAAACTGATCTAATTTCTTGCTAAGCATGATCCAATAACAAGAGTGATATGGAAGCCGAACCAATTAGGCGTGTTCACAGACAGGTATGGCACCCCGGAACAGCAATGCCGGCTACATGCCTGAACACATGGGCTGAATGTGTGTGTGCCAGTATGTGTGAGTCAGCTGACAGCATAGTGAGACAGCGAGGGGAAAAAAAGCACAGTGCATTCACAAAATGCACAAAGACGTGGTGAAGTAACAGATGTGTGTATGTGTGTGTGTGTGTGTGTGTGTGTGTGTGTGTGTGTGTGTGTGTGTGTGTGTGCACGCATGTGTGAGCACGCCTGTGCGTGCGTTCATATATAAAAGAGAGAGGCCTTTTCTATCTCATTCTATGATCAGTTTGATTTCTGCAGCGCACAACTGTCACCATGGAAACCAGAGAGGGAGCAGAAGATAGAGAGAGGGGATGTTAGGCAGAAAGAAAGGGGGGAAATAAGGCAGAGGAGGAGAGAGAGAGAGAGAGAGAGAGAGAGAGAGAGCGAGAGAGAGAGACTTTGTGTGTTGAAATTTATTTTTGTAATGTTTTCTTGTGTGTGTGCCTGTCACATTCACAGTTAATTAAGAACACGACTGTGTGTGTGTGTATGTGTGTGTGTGTGTTTGTGTTAGTGGATGCATGTGCAAGGTTGCAAGACTGATTGTCAATAAATCATCCTCTTCCTCCCCTCTCAATTTTTTAACACATACACACTGACTTGACCTTGTCCCTCTC
>CAAKHC010001515.1:55160-66154 GCA_901007825.1 Macroramphosus scolopax
GAGAGGGGGGAGGGAGAGAGAGAGAGGGAGAGAGGTAGAGAGAGGGAGAGAGGGGGGGAGAAAGAGAGGTAGAGAGAGAGAGGGAGAGAGAGGTAGAGAGAGAGAGAGAGGGAGAGAGAGAGCACAAAAAGTCCACAGGGCGACAAGAAGAAAAGAGAGAAAAGACATTGTAAGGCATAGAAAGAGAGAGAGAGAGAGAGAGAGAGAGAGAGAGAGAGAGAGAGAGAGACAGACAGACAGAGAAAGAGAGAGAGAGAGTGAGAGATAATGTATGTCTGGTGATAGATAGATAGATAGATAGATAGATAGATAGATAGATAGATAGATAGATAGATAGATAGATAGATAGATAGATAGATAGATAGATAGATAGATAGATAGATAGATAGATAGATAGATAGATAGATAGATAGATAGATAGATAGATAGAATATGTAGAGTTGGTAATGAATAGTTAATGAAGGGCTTGCGGGCAGAACGATAGGGGAAAGCTATTCTCTCCGTCTTTCTCCACCTCCTCTTTTTCTTTTGTCAGAGCTGGGATTCATGTGCAAGTACTTCTGCCTCCCACCTGTCTTCCATTTATTTCTTTTCATTCTCTTTCTTCCTTCTTGTTCCTCCACACGTTTTCAATTCTTTCTCTCCTCTCTCACCCCTCCCCTCCTCTCATTTATCTGCTCTCCCTCCTCTCTCACACCTCTGCCTTCCTCCCTGTTTTCATCCATCCTGCTCTCTTGGCTCTCCCTCTTCAATCTCTTATCCACCTCTCACCAGACCATGCCCCACCTCTCATCTTAACCTCCAGTTCCCCGAACACACACAGACACCATTTACTGCAGGCTTGTAGCGCAGACTAACAGACACAATTGTCCTGATAAGGGGATTGAAGCTTTGAACACATCCGTCCTCCACGAGGAGCTAAAGGTTCTCTAGATGAATGATGTCCCATCGCCCCTTCGAAAGGCCGAACATAGACCTTGTCCAAGAAGATACCCTACTGCCAGAATGAAACACAAAACAAACATGTTGAGGTTTAATTCTTGTCATGGTGTCAGGGTCCATGTGGTTTTATCATCGGTAAGAATGGTCGATATACAACTTCATCATGTTACATAAAATGCCACATGATCAAAGTTAGGGGATGATTGTTGTCATTAACTATCTCCAGTGTTCAAGTATGACTTCTTGTTAAAGGATCATTACTAACGGGATACTTTTAGCCTGAAATACCTAGTGCTGGTCCCGTCTTGTCTTGTAATACCACGTTTTTCCTCAAGGGGCGATAGTGAGTCAAAGGTTACTGCAGATACTGATGGTGGAGATACAACAAGGATAGAAATATTGAAAACATATGGGGAACATAAATGCTCAAACTGATGGTGACAAGGTGGGGGAAGTACAGCAAGTTGGGCAGAACTCAGTTTTGGCTCATAATACAGACGCACAAAGCACTGGTTCACGTCTGAATGAGAATCAGCGAGCTGTCCATTAACTCCAATGTAAAGCCCTTCATGTCAATAGCGACACTTAGAGCTACTGCTCCAGATGCAGAGCGAATGTCAAGACCTCGAAAAAAAAAGTATGTTGCACTCCAAGGTCCTTCAATGTCCGTTTTGGTCTCAACTCCTTGCAAATGAAGAACTCACAGACCCATCAAACCCAAACGACGGCCTTATGGGGAATTTAAATTATACGTGAGGATCTCTTTAAGGCTCTTGTTTGACTGGCACAATTTGCATTTCCATATCCACTAAACAAATGTACTGATCTTTGTATATTGCACAATATGCACTGGTACCGGGACATGACATGGTAGATAAGCAGATGGAGACTATAGGACTTAATGAATGAAATCAATAAAGGTATTGGCAACCCCGACCACTGGAAAGGTCAACAATCCCCTACAGGGACAACATTATATATGCTAAAGAATTATTAAATATATTCGTTTCATCAGTCAAATTCTTGTTGCTGGAGAGAAATACAAGTCAAATGTTCTAATGCTTGTTTTATGTCCTATTGTAGAAAACTACAACATTCAACAACACCTGCAGACAAACCGTGAGTTGAATACACAAAAACAAACAGACGTTTGTGTCATCTAAGAGGCAATCTTCATCATGTCCTCCTCTTCTTTTTGACTAACTGTGATAGATTTTGTCCTCCAGATGCAGATGCTGATACACCCCCTGTGTTGAATCAAGTCTAGAGTATGGATATGTTCCTTGGGGTAGATAGAAATGGGGCAAATGAACATAATTGACAAGAACAAAAACCAAGCTGAATATTATTTTATAAGTTAAAATGAGTCAACGTATCACCACTATCTTCTAGATTAATGTGCAGAATGTTGCCTCAAAAAGGAGATAAAAATCAACTCTCAGCAGTGCAGTTCACAGATATCGTTACAGGTCGGCATACAGAAACGCCAAATCAAACATACAGTACACATAGTATCAGCTGCAAGCTTGTGTGTATCTGTGTGAAGATAACATCTACTGAGACAGAGGAGCACACAAAGACAGAGGAAGATTCTCTACCTGTCATAATCAAAGATCACCACCACAAAGCGAGATAAAGATAGCCCTACCTTCTGAGCCCAAGATAGAAAGAGAAGTTTTAACGCTTTTCTTGCCCAAGACATTTTATAGAGCATTTAGTATAATATATCCAGCGAGTGAGTGCCCACCGTCAGTCTGGGACAGCAGGGCTTCTTAAGGAGGAGGCCAAAGACTGAACCGATAGTAAACTTATGTCTTTTAAATGTTCAATTAGGAATAGCAATTGATAATATCCTTGCATTTATTTGCTCAAGTTTGAATTTGGTGTCAACCTATAGGATGGGTGAAAATAACTGATCCAAACTCAGCGACAGAGAGCATCAGCCTCCTCCATCCTGTCTGCAAGAGGCACCTTAATGAAGTAGTCAGGACTGCGAGTGCGTCACCAGTCGCAAGAGTTTGTTGGGGAAGTGTGCAGTACATCTGCATGAGTGTGCTTGTCTGTGCATGTTGGGAGTTTGTGGGTAAGTGGGGTGACACAAAGACCTCGCTCATTCACAAACTGAGCCATGTGGCGCCGGGCCGGTCCCTTTAAGAGGCATGTGTCATGAGTTTTCTACTAAGGCTGACTGTTGGAAAAGATGAGTGCTGATACATTATTCACAAGCTAGGACACACAAATACACACACACACTCTCACACGAAGCAAAACCAAGGACGCGTACATGGGTTAGGTAGTCAAGGGTGAGCCGAGCCGCGGAGAACTGTGCTAATGCGAAAACATTGTCGAGTACAGTTGATCAGCAAAATGTCAGCAGAACATAGGTGAGCGAAGACCTGGTCATTACGTTATCTCTCGGTCTCTCACTCACAAACACACACATGCACACACACATATACATGCAGGCAGCAGAGAGGAGAAATCTTCAGCCTTCTGTTATTCAGTGTGCATAATTTATAGCAGCCCCAGATCTCCCAGCTAATGACAGCACACTGGGGCATCTGCAGCACAGCAGCAACAGCTAACTGGCCTGGCTCTGTGTGTGTGTGTGTGTGTGTGTGTGTGTGTGTGTGTGTGTGTGTGTGTGTGTGTGTGTGTGTGTGTGTGTGTGTGTGTGTAGCGTAGCTGTATAATGCTCTGTTGAGACAAGGACAGTGTGAGAGACAGAAGGAGAGAGAAACAGAAGAGAGAGAGAGACCCACAGAGGGTGTCTGAAATAGACACAGATAATGCAACAAAGAGGAGAAAGGATGAGACAGACAAGTAAGCGACCTCTCGCAACACACACGGAGACACACATGATCCAACGGCTGAGTCTTCCTGAATGTGTATTCATATTGAAATCCACAGTCTGAGCACCACCTTGCACTCTCCTCATTAAAGAATTCAAAACCTATTATTCCGGTCATCCCGAGCAGCGCGAAAAACAAGTGTGAGCATCGGATTCAATGCCCGAAACTCTAAATCCCAGATTCTGTAACTTCTCCACAAACACTTCACTTGGTGACTTGATCAAGGGTGTGGCCTTGGTGGCATGATCAAGTGTGTAGCCTTGTATGTGTTTCTTTTTGAAAGGATTGTTTTGACGCGCTACCCAAGAGCAAAAACCTCCTTATTCTGGAATTTGGAGATCAATGCCGGAGTAGTTATGCCCTCCAGCTGTTTTACACCCTGCTGGGCTGAGAGACAGCAGTGCATATTAGCCCAAAGACATTATACTGTTGCGAATAAAGGATAGTTTTTTATTCGTGGGTGAGGGAGTCAACATAGTCTTATATGCATGCATATTCATGATTATATCGTGATTTATATTGACATGCCTCCACTTTATATGGACATTTACATGCATAAAAAAATCATAAAGTAAAAATCCTAATTTCATTTGGTTGATATCTACATAGACTATGTGGTAATTTTAAAGGAGTAGTTGAACATTTCGAGTACTCTGCATACTTTAAAAGAATGAAAAGTCAGTTTTAGACATTCTAAGTAAAATAAAACATTTTCTGGACGTACTCCGCTTCATGTAGCGCTGGCTGTTATTGGAGGTTTTACAGTATGTGTTATTGCGACAGGTTTTTGTAATGGCCAAGCTAATGACCCCCCCCCCCCCCACACACACACACACACGCACACGCACACACATACACTCAAACACACACTCTGTTCCTCTCTTCCTAAGAGAGGCTGACAGACAGGGGGTAGGTAAAAGCTAAATCACACTCTAGCTACAGCAGCAGGAGAGAGACAGAGAGAGGGAGAGCTTGAGACTTGATGTATTCTGCACTAGATAGAGATGCAGTGACAGAACCATGTTTGGGCATAAGATAAAGCTATTTTAAGAAGAAACTGTCAATGTATCTCAAAAGGCTTGCCAACAGCAATGATCAGAGAAGACCTACATTAGGTTTTAAGCAGCCTGGGATGTGATACGGACGGGCTTTGTACTTTTTAAGAAGAGAGTTTGAGCAGTCCCTACACTTCCGTTATTTTCACAGCTGGTAAAAGCGGGAGAGAGCAGTGAAGGACAGAATGCATTTAACAAACATGTGCTTTCAGTTGTACAAGACATGTTCTATCCATTACTCGATTCCTGTAGCCTTGAATGTTGGGTAGAAAAAACCCTTTCTCCTAAGTTTGATCTAAAATGTTCGGATACAGTGACTTCAAGAGATATGTTTGGTGTTTTGGTCCCACGTGTGGGTTAAGATATGGAGCTAAACGTAGAGATCTTCTTGTGTAATTATGGCAAGACTTCAACAAAGAAAGAAAAGCTGCCAACTCGTGCCATTTAATCAGTACTGGCTTTGCTTTCAGAAGTCGGCTCCACCGTCTTTTGTAGTGCAAAAGAAGATTTACTGCCTCATAATTTCTCTCACAGCAAGACGTCCGTGTCCCTAATTTATGCAAAAGTATAGCTTGCTGTAAATGTCAACACTGAATGATCTGTGAAAAATATCAAAAGAATACGATAATAACTAGTTGTCTTCAATAGATATTAGCTTAGCATTCACATCGTTGTCTGTATAATAGAAAAACAATAGAAAAAGAACTGTTTACACACAGAGTGGCAACATCAAGTTTTACAGATTATTCTTACACAACTAAGGCGTCACAATTATGATATTTAGTTTCAAACTCAAAGGGAGAGGATAGTTTCTTGGATTGCAACTTGCACGTTGCACATTTGGTGAAATGAGTGTTATTGAGTAAGTTAGTTCAGGAGGTTAAAGGAGTCCCGAAACAATCGAGCCAGTGAGTATGAAAACAACATGAACTTTTACTTACACACAAGTAGTATGCTTTACCAGAATTAACACAGGCAACGCTGCCTCTTGGACTACAGAGATCATGATGGGGACAGAAATGAAATCTTGTGCTTGGTTATCAAATTGGATTTAGACTCCGAACGTGAGGCTCACACCTCAACAATGTACAGTAACATTCAAAAACAAGTTTACAGGTCTGCAGAATTACAGAAAACAACGTACAATTATCTATAAAGATCTCCACTAGTCTCAGCCAACACTTGCATTCTCATTGTGCACCTTTTTAAAGTGTAATACTGGAAAATAAACCAAACATTGGTATCTGAAGCCAAAGGCACAAGTACAGTATGAGCTGGTTGACAGAAGTTGGTGGGTGTGGACAGAAGAGGGTGTTCCAACAGGGTGGTTGTGATTGGCTGGCTAGGTTTAGATGTGGGTTTTGATTGGTTATACTCAGGGTGTGTGTCTGCTGGCACACCCCAACGCACAAATGAAATCTGCCCAATCAGTTGACATGAGTCCTGCTCAGTCGTACTCATTCACTCACACGACGGCATCAACCCAAAGAAGTGCTACAAATGAATGAGTGTCAATGTAAGCAGAGAGACAGGCACATGAGGTCTGTGCTGGAGGAAGGGGAGGTTTTTATACGAGTTAATGGGATGTACTCGAATATAAATGGACACCTAAAGTCGGGCGTTATACTTAACAAACCAGAGTTGAATGAAGAAAAGGGAGCATAACATAATAATAAAACAACACCCTAATTCCTGAGGAAGTATTAGACGCCGTACTTAAGTAACACAAAGTGGTGTTTTACGCTGCTTTACCACTGAAAGTGGATGAAAGCCGTTACCAACGTAGTCGAACCTTTAGTCATTGTGTTTCTTACGGATGAAAATATATTGGAAGTAAATGATAACCCTTCAAAATGGTCTAATTAGACTGTTTCTCCCTCTGTGTGTGTGTGTGTGTGTGTGTGTGTGTGTGTGTGTGTGTGTGTGTGTGTGTGTGTAAGTGTGTAAGTGTGTCAGTGTGTATGTGTGCAGGCGGGATGAATCATCTCTTAAGTGGCTATGTCCTCTCCTGAGCTTAGCCCTGTCTGGAAAATGTGTTTTAGACCGAAACCTGATTACAACAGCACTGTCATAAATAAATGACTTGATAATTTTAGCATGTCACAGAGGTAAAAATAGAACGTCACGTGGTGAGCTCAACTGCTGGCGGAACCCTTTGTTAAGGCATTTGAGTTACATCCTGCTAATGCTTTCTTGAAACTGTCGGACTGTGTTCACGGAAGTGAGGTTGATTCTTGATTTGATCCCAGCTAGACTCGGTCCTCTGCCTTTTATACAACAAAGGGTTGGTACATGTCTGTGTACACTCCACTCAGGTTTACAACTAGAAGCTTTAACACAGCAGAAGGTACAAAGTACTGTAGTATCACAAGCAATGTAGCAATTTGAATACTGAAAACACAGCTGGAGTGGATGAGAGTTAGTGTCCTCTCCTTGGGAAGGAGATCACAGTTAAATGTTAACCCACCTGAGTTCATAGGTTGATTTGAGCAGGGGAGGTCTTTTAATGTTGAAGAAAAGGAAGGGAAGAGTTGTGGAACAGAAAAGAGAAACCGTGCACAACTTGTTAAAGGATCCCATATTTTAAGACCATTTGAAGTGGGACATTTAGATAAAGGCCATTCTGGTTGCATATATTTTCTCTCAGGGTGAGAATTATTTCTAATTTAAGAACCAGGAAGTGTGTTTTGGGGATCGTCATGACTGAACTGACGATTTCAGATATTCATTGTGGAAAATGGCAACAGGTTGAGAGATTTGAGCTCAACACCGGTAGTAGATTTGACAACTCATATGAATACTGTCCTATAGATATTTACCCCAAGAAGAGGTTGGTGACTCCCATCACAGGCTGTGAGTGGCTCTGTCTCTCTCTTTACACACATACACAGGAGCTGCACATGCATACTTCACTGTCAACTGTGAAGATGCAGATCTTGCTGGAATCTCGGCTCGGTATCAGTGTCCACTGATCACCAGTCACCGGTCTGCAGTGAGGTTGGACACCGGGTTTAACTGGGACATTTGACTCTCTCACACACACTGATTCACATGACATGCACACACATACTGTATTTCCTGCTATGCTTCTTATTTGATTATGGGTGACCGGGTTATGGAGGATTGTCAATCGGCTTGCGCACGTGCAACGACGCACGCATGCGTGTGTGTATGCACCCTCACACGCTGTACAGACTACACACGTGCACGCGCAGCCAGAGAGCAGTGACTGTCTCCTTACATCACTATGGCAGCTCCAGTGGCACTTATAGTGCGGTGTGAGTGTATGACAGGTATGAAGGGAAAACCTTAAACTTACCGCAGTCCTCGCACAATACCCTCTCCACATCCTTCTTCAGCTCCGGCTCGCTGGCGTCCACAGGGGCGTACGATACCTTGAATACCAAGGGCTCGGCGGTCGGGTCCATGAAAAAGATATATCTGTGGTCCTTCTCCACCGTGGTGCACGGGGCCTCGGAACCGAAGTCCCCGACGGTCACGAGTTGCTCCCTCTCGAGGCCGCCACTGTTGACGGGCCACACGTCCAGCACTTTGACATTCACACTGTAGGGCTCCCGGGAGGAGACGTTCTCCGGGGAGGAGCGCACCTCGCCCTCGATGACCACAGCTGATCGGTACGCCTGGTCCTGAAGCGAGTTGAGACTCGGGGCGTAACAGGCGAAGGAGACCCCGATGACCAGCATGGAGAAATGCACTGGATCAAGCCTCATTCCGTCAGCCTGTGCTGTGCTGCAGTGCTGCTGGGCGGCGGAGCGAGCTGGAAGAGAGAGACGGCGGCGAACGGGCTCCGGCAGAGCAGGCAAGGCAGAGCGGCAAACCGTGTGGAAGTGTCCATGCCATCTGTGTCTGCCGCTGCTTTCCCCATACGGATGCTGGCCTCGGATGGAGGGACACACCAGCCTAGGAACCGGAAACGGCCCGCTTCTGCATGCTTAAAAATGTGATTGCTGCATTCTCCTTCACCAACCACCCTCCCCCTCTAATCTCCCCTTTTCCTGAAAGGCAAAACAAGACTCGTAAATTAGCCTTCTCTCGAATCCAGGGCTGAAACCTCTCTCTCTCTCTCTCTCTCTCTCTCTCTCTCTCTCTCTCTCTCTCTCTCTCTCTCTCTCTCTCTCTCTCTCTCTCCAGCTAATAGGCTAGCATCGCATGGGTGGTCGCATTGCCTCTTTGGAAGGAAAAAAGCAGCTTGCGCGTACAGGGAAATCACAAAAAAAACGATACGCACTCCACGCTCACGCAAGGTCGGGTCCTTAATCCGCTGATGTCGATTGTGGAAAGTGTCCGGTTCCTTCAGATACGCTAGACAAAATAAAAAAGAGGAAATAAACCCGGGGACGAACAGTCGGACAGGATGAGATAGCAGCGGTTATCTGGTGAGGCGATGCAACAGCAGCGCGCACCCTCCAGCCGCGTCCCCTGCGCCCCTCATCAAACGCGAGCGGCTTACGTGAGCAAACATCACCTGCCCGGTCACTGCCGTCGGCTCGCCACTTCCTGCGCAAACACCCTAATAACCCGGGCACAAACCGGTAAACCGCCAACGATCCAACAGGCATATGACCATGCCGGTCAACTGAGTTAAACCTCTGAGGGCGGGTGCAATAGAAATCAGTGTGCGTCTGTATCCAAGCCCTGCACGGCGCCCGCTGTGGATCTCCAGTGCAAGAGGTGCAAGAGGGGCTATACGCGACTATTACATACACTGCGGATAGTTGTTGCGATGACTAACGCTGCGAAATTCTGTCAATGGATTCTTCAGCATGGCAGGGGAGCAGAGAGTTTAGAGACTTCCGCTTTATTCGTTTGCACGCCACAGGAGACATCCAGAACCGGACATTTTCACACCATAATTCGAGCCATTGCAGCTCACTATATCGCCTTGGGATACTGTACAGTTTAGTGGCTAAGTGTGGAAGCATCATAACCGGCGTGGTGGAAGAGTAATCTACACCCTGAAACATTACCTACCCAACAACTAATAACACCACATATTACATTGAGTACATGGTCACCAATGCAACAAGAGGTTGAGGTTAACATAATATGGATATGCTTTGTATGATGTCCATTAGCATCCTCCCTCCACCAGCCAGCCACTTTCTGCCTCTATCCCTCAATCCATCAATAATAACATTTGCCTTTCCCTCTGTCAGGAGCCCTTCAGTAGAGGTCAGAAAGCCTTTCATTGTCCATTCTGAGAAACATATAATATAATTTCATATAGGGTAGATAGATGGATAAAGAAATTGTATGACAGGTCATTTAATTAGTGGTGCCCTGTAATTGCCCTATCTTCACCATTAATGGATCACATTAGAGACCAGTGTTTTTCCATGGGCCTGAGGTTTGACAGGTTTAGTGCACTGTCCCAATAGGCCAATCACAAGCTATCTCTAAGATCGCTGGAATGAAAGTCCCGTGAACATCCTTGCTGATTCTAATTTATCAATCAAAGACAGTGGTACCTTTAGTTAACATAGTGATGTGAATTACCCAAGATATTCTTCTTTGCAGCCGTCTGCCTCAGTTTTTTCTACATCATCAATAAAAATCATGAGCAATATGAAACCTGTTTTTTTTGCATGCCCACCTTCCATAGGTTGACGTCGGAGCGTCATGCACGACTATTTTGGTCTACATTTCCATTCCATGTTATTGACCTTCTTTATACCAGCCAGTAACAAATGAGACAAATAAATCCTTAGCGGGTTAAAATGTTGATGTCAACAATATTCTACAGCACTCCAATCCCATTAAGTCCCTATCCCATCCAACAGCCATCAAGTCTCCCGCATGATACATAGGCAATATAGAGTTGTGTCACTGGAAACATTCATCATTGCGCTGCAATAGTGTACGTATTAAACAATGTGTATGGTTTTCTATCTTCTTTTATTAAGCAAGCTGTTGTTCATGATGTGTTTACATTAGACAGTAAAGTTTTTACTTTCGACTGATTAACGCCTCGAATGCAATCAATAGTTTGCCATTGAGCAACAGTGAAACACAAGTCCAATCACAGGGTAATGATTCATGATTCTTCACAATCTATCAGCCCCCTCCAACACACTCACTCTGCTGCTCATTCAGAAAATGATTTACCCCCCCCCCCCCCCCCCCT